>DWHQ01000513.1:0-13663 GCA_018247955.1 Eurytides marcellus marcellus | reverse complement strand
ATTAATAGTAAGTAGTATTAAAAGTAAGTAGTAAAGCACTATTCAGGAGCTCTTTTAATTAGTAAAATGAGTGAATAAAAAAATTGAGTGTAATAAGATTTGGTTTATGGTGTAGTGATTAGTGCTCCTGACTGCAAAGCCAAAGGTCGTGGGTTCGATTCTCACCCAGAACAAAAATATTTGTGCGATGAGCAGAGGTATTTTTTAGGGAGAGAAGGGTGTTAAACGTCTATATAATTATGTATTTAAAAATATATAATTATGTATATCAAGTATATATAGTTGTTCAGTTGTCTGGTTACTATAGTACAAGCTCTGCCTAGTTTAGGATCAGATGGCAATGTGTGTGATGTCCCATGATATTTTTATCATTATTATTATCTATGCCCTTTTAATTTTATTGATTAAAGGCATCCCGTTAAAAAGAATTGATCAGGCACTACATCGATGTGTTGAGATAGCGGAAAACGAAATAGCTAATATCATAAAAAGTTTCGAATTAATCAAGTTCTAAATATAATAGGTGATCGTTTATCACCGCGTACAACACATATAACATGAAGTATATACGTGAAAAATATTTATTTCGATCTCACCTTGTATGTGCCAAAAACAAATACATAAAAGGGAATCTTAATTTTATTTTTAATTAAAAAAATATATGTATAACTATATCTTTAATCTGTACGCATAAAGTCAATTGAAAAACTCGGTCACGTCTGCCACGTATATTGGTTGGAAAATTCAATGGGGAATTATATTATTTTTGACATTCAATCTATAATACAACCGGACATAGAGAATGATTCAGTGTAATTAGTACTACACTATAATGTCGAGTCTTTGCTTAATATTTCGAGTACTGATGTTGCACCACTTTTATCGACCGGAAACCTCATGGGTCGCATAAATTAATAACATGTTAAGATATTAAAATAAGACATAACTTATTACATAAATCTTATTAAGGAAAAGAATTAGGTTACTCAAATGGCAGTGGGCAGGACATATTTGTAGGTCTAATAACAATAGATGGACGAAACGTTTAACAGAGTGGGTACCAAGGGACATGAAGAGGAGAAAAGGAAGACCAAATAAAAGGTGGGGAGACATCTTTTGCCACAGGAATGGATCTGATTGGATGCGAAAAGCACGGGAAAGAGAGGTATGGAAGGGTTTAGGAGAGGCCTACGCCGCAGAGGCGACTACTACCAGTGTGCTATAGTGCTTTATTTTAATATGTAATTTTAATATTTTATTTTAACATTATTTAAAGTAGATAAGTAGATAAAGAGTTCTCATGTAACAAAAACATTGTAGTAGCAAATAAAGGCTATTTTTATTTTTTATTTTATTTTATTTATATTATTTGGTGGAACCCTCGACACACTGTCGGGTCTGCTTTGCAGTGTTGTTAGAGGCTGAATTACTTACTTTCAGATGAATGATCAAATGTCCCGTCATTGTCCCCTGACAGAAATCCATTCGGTAAATATAAAAATGTTCGATTGTCAATTATATATTAGCTTTGGAGCATATATTTTAATAGCGTTACTGATTGAACAAAATAAATTTAAAACCCTAATTTTAATAGGTTTTCAAGAATTGACTCACAATACTTGGTCAAGACTTCAAGATGGACATAAGGTATATCTTATATAATATTAAGCTCCAAATAACGTACGCAATTAACTTCTTATATAGTCTTGTATAGTATCCAGTATCATATATTATTAATTTATCTTTTAAAACGGGAATCTCTCCGAATAGGTTAAAAACAACTACAATAAAAGCATTGCATAAAAAAGAACCTAAAAATTGTCACCCTATTGCTTTGATTTCACTCTCTGCAAAAGTATTTGAAAGAGTCATTTATGATAAATTCTACATTTTTTTTAAAGAATATTATGTTTTAACAAAGGAACAATGTGGTTTTAGGAAAAATAGATCTACCAATCTGACAATTTATCATCTTATGAAGATAGTGTCTGAATCTCTGGATGACATAATTAATCTATTTTCTCATAATAAATTGTTACGAAAACTATATTTGTACGAAGTAAGAGGTCCAGCATATGATCTTATTAATTCATATTTAGAAAATAAAGGGCAAAATACTGAAATAACATACATAAATAAAGAAAATACGAAAACTAGTGCCAAATCCAACTATAGAC
The DNA here is from genome assembly GCA_018247955.1 of Eurytides marcellus marcellus. Lineage (NCBI taxonomy): Eukaryota > Metazoa > Arthropoda > Insecta > Lepidoptera > Papilionidae > Eurytides > Eurytides marcellus. Next base: position 11,486 of record DWHQ01000513.1, on the reverse strand, counting down.
TTGGTAAACACGGTGTACCCCTACGGTTATTATTAAAAGAACCAATAAAACGTTATATGAGAAAATTATCAAACGTTATCTGATGCTATGAGTTATAACGATTTGATAATTACTTCATCTAACACGACAATATAAACATAAAACAACTATAAAATATAAACATCATATAATACAAGTAGTTAATCGAATACGTTTTTTGAGAGAAGAGTTTGATGAATATGTTAATTGGAAGGTTTTTTTTTTAAATTATGTCACGAAAAAACCTCCAATTTTCTTTTTCCATTAAAAACTTTGTCTCCTTAAGTACTTAAAAAAGCAGCTCTTACTTACCATAGATACTTTGCATGAAATCTTTGTTATGGTAATATTAATGAATCCCCAAATGGGGGGAATGCCGCCGATACAGATTTGATGCATGTATTCCGCACCCAAAAAAGTGACTTAGAGCAATTTTGAGTGCAAACCAACAAAGAGCTGTAAACCATTTTTTCGTAAATAAAATTATATATAATAAGCTTGCCGCCAATGTATATTTTTCAAGCTTGTGTTTTTGTTACAAATGATAAGCATTTATTTATATCACAAATCACACGTCATCAACGTAAAATACAAAACATAATTCTTAATCTTAGATCCCGTACACAAATTACCAGGACCAAAACTGTGACAATTTACCAGATAATTTATAGGAACTTAATGTTAGTTAATAAGTGTTTTTATACATTAGATGACTTTTTAAATGAGAAATTGATATATTGAGTGATTTATTATATTAGCACGATCCTGATCATTTGTTTATCTATCTAACGGAAGATTTTATAGCGTGTAACTTCACTGGAAACATTACTACACATTGCATTAGAATAAGTGGCAATGGTGTACTGTTCCCATAGGTTATCTGTGCAAAGTCATCACGCGGTAAATTTGTAGTGCTAGGATTGCAAACTTTTCGATATAGTATGTCAGCTTAAAAATGAAGTAGGCATGTGTTAGCGTATTTCGTACACGGTAATAAAGAAGAATCATTAGCCATAATTAGGGTACGCTTTTTGTTGAAGAAAATGACGAGGAGTAATAAGGCATTTAGCCAGGTCATGATTACGAAATGATTTCGGGACACAGCAAACTACGCTCCCAAGGTTACATTCAGTTATAATAACATTGTGTGTTTGTTTGTTAGGTGTCCTAATATTTTTTTTAGAATGGATCTAAATAATCAAAAAGTCAGCAAGTAAAATCGCAACGAAATACTTTGATATATTTTTACGAAATGTAACACAATACAATAGATTTATGCTTATCAATTTATACAAAAAACAGTAAAATGAATTACTAATTTTAATCGATATTTAAAAGTTCACACTTATTGTGTTTTGAGGTCTTTAATTCTTTCGCAAAGCAACGAAGCAATACTTCAGTATGATTTTTTCTATAAATATATAGCATTTGAGATGTAAATAATTATATAGGCTACGGTAAATAACTATATTACGGAACAAAATTTGACAGACTAAGACGGACAGGCAAATGACAAAAAACCAAACAAAACCTATAAGTATCATAAATGGTGATACTAATCTACTGGTAATTTTCTGTTAAGAACTTTCGGGAATGGTTTGTTCTGTTTTGATAATTATTTTTATAAAATTCGCTATACTTGATATGGCTTAACAAGTACGTAACACATTTGACGTTGTTGGGGGCCAAAACTTTTTATGCCGTGACAATCTAAGTCGTATGGCGTTTCCCCGGCTATCTGCGAGCGAAGTGGCCATGCCCCCACCCTCGCGTGGGGCGTGAAAGCACCGGCCGTGCGCGGGCGTCACAAAGTGTGTCACGCAGGTCGACGAACGCCGGCCTAGACCCACATACCGCAATTGGGGCACAATCAGCGACAGTATACCGAGCGCGTTGACCCCGCGCGGTGAAATGCCCATCTCTCTGCTTTACACTCTTTCTCTCGACGTCGCCGTCGCTTGGCAACGGCTTTCCCATCTCAATAATTGCCCACGCCGCGATCATTGTTTCCGTTTCGTTTTTAATTACATTATTACGCCGCGTGCTTAAGATTTTGCCATGAAATTTCGTCTGTCCCTTGTGACCATAAAATAGTAAGTAGTAATTCTATAGGAACCGATGACTACTGATATTTTCATTCCATTAATGAGCTGTTATGCTTTTTGGCAATTGAGTTGATTAATGGAACAAATCGTGACTTAAACATTTATATATATTCCGTCCATATCATGTACGAAACCTTAACATATTTTTAGAAGAACAAGTCACGTGCCTGATGGTTAGTGACACGCCTTTTTTCTGCTTGCCTTAGCAACACAGTGCTATACAGAACATACTTGGCAATGCGCCGTGTTCGTCAACCAGAGATTTAAATTCTATATCTATCCATATCGCCAGTAATTTCGCTGGCAACATTGCCTTTAAAAACGGAACACAGTGGTGCACACAGACAACTGCTTGGCGGTAGACCAACTGGCAATGCTGTAGTATCAACAAAGACGGACTCCGCAAGAGTCCCGCGGCTTAGAAAGGATAGAATTTATCCATGAATTACTATGAGCATTGTGTGGAGTATTTTGTAGAACGGCTACTCTTCTCCGTCAGAGGGCTTTATCTCATATTTATCTCGAATCCGATTCTCATCTTTTATGTTGGCCCAATTAGGCCTATGTTTTGTCTTTACGTTAGCTTAATGATTCTTAGTATTGACACGAATACTACACATTGTTAAATGAAACCAATTTACAGATTTTATTGCGTTTTATTTGATTTTAAATTTCCCACGTTTCACTAACACGTTTCCACGTTTAACACTACAGAATCCGTGGTCACGGGACAGACTAAGATAATTCACGTCCCGATGTTATACTTCAAAACTTTTAATTACCGATTTTGTACCGATCCACGATAAAATCAAATTAAACGAGATAAAAATCACTGAGTTGGTTTCATTTTAAAAACTTACAGGTTAGGTAAGCAGAAAGAAAGAATCAGATAGGAATTAATGAAAAATCACTCTCATCGTTTTTACATGTTTCCGTGGCTCACGGTCAATGTTTGTGTTTTCTCTTACGAAACGATATCGCATGTGACAATCCGAACTATTCATCGGAAATGACGCATAAGAGATAATCGATAAAAAAATTAACAATTAGAGAGTGTTTCATCTTCGTTGTCTTGCAATGTGGCGATTTGAATTCAAAGCGGAGAGTCGTTGTTAATGGAAATTATTCATTTTGAGTCGGCCATGCACTGAGTCTCGCACGATACACCGATCTTGCTCGCTCGAGTAACGCGTGATTTACCTACAAATAGTACAATTATGAACAAATTCAATTTTCACTTTCGAAACTATATATGGCCAATATTCTCGATTTTTTTTATATATTTTTTATTAATTCAATACAGTTTTATATTACTAAAATGTTTCTTTGGGGTTCGATGAAGTCGAGGGCAAGCGAGAATAAGAAGCGATTTTGTGTAGCTACGGTTTATATTTCATTATTGATGATACATTTTTTTATATCATGTCGTAACCTTGTTGATAAGTGATACTTTGTCCATAGCAACAATGCTAGAGTATTTTAAACTAGACGAATCAAAAACAACTAATCTCTGCGCTGCGCTTGTCAACCAGAGATGTTAGATCGGGTACGCGACCCGTTATGCCGGATTACAGTTTTTTTTTATATATAACTGCAGCAGTACCGTGGTACTTCCTCAAAGTCTTACCACTTAAAAAAAAATTACCTTCTACAAGTATTACTGAGTTCTGGTTCGAAGCGCAAGTAATTGTTTTGCGTAAAGATTTACAATCTCAAACATTTGGACAGTTAAGCAATCGTTCTCTATCAGATACCCGACTTGTTCTTATCGTACTGAGTATGAAAAAAAATCATTCAAGCGCTTAAATAAAGAGCACACAAGAAGACATAAAGAAAGAAAGCGAATGAACGGCACACCATTGCTTAATTTCAATCGGATAAATGGTTTCGGAATGCAAAGAGAACAAACAAAAATCCATTTATTTTTATTTCATATAAATAATAGTCCCTCAGTAGGAAGCAATATGTATTCATCGTGTTAACCTTCTCATCGCAATGTCAAATAGGTGCGTAATCCTTAAAGTTGTCTAGCACGCAAATCATTTAATACGTGACTTTTAAGGGGCTGTGCCTTTAAGAATGTAGACAAGACAACCACAAGTTAAAAATAGTAATAAAATGGGTGAAAAAATTAAATTAACTTAATTCTGCAAAGGGCATAAAGGTTTCAATCAAATTTGTAAACGGTCTTAAGTGATATTTGGAATAACTTTCTACTTATATAAAGATGGAAAATGGAGGTCGCAAAATAGTAATTGTAAGTACAATATGATCGCTGTTTAATACACAAACGTAAACAAATAAGAGCGAGCGGAAACGAAAGTAAAAATGAACGTGTCGATATAAATAAGAACTAGGCAAACATGTGATACGCTGAGAAAGGCGCACAAGCGAACGCGGTGGTTTCATCTAGGGAGAAAAAGTGACGGCGATCCAACTGGAAACTTCAGAGATTCAGAGCCAGTATTGTCTGGCCCGCGTTCCCGCGCCTCGGTGCACTCGCGTTGCACTTTTTCCCCTACTTCTTCACTTTCTTCTTATGTACACTTTCTAGGCTTTATGGTGAAATGCTTAGCGCTTTCTAACGTAACACTAGTGCAAGTTTTTCTCCTATTAAGCATTTGTAATGAAAACGAGTTTTGTTTCCATTGGTTCTAACATTTGTCACTGCTTATTTATAAAACGTGCGCTAAGTAAAATGACGGGAAAGGCTTTCCGACCATCCACGAATGAAGCCCTTAAATTCAATACGATCGAAATGACGAATCACATTAGCGAGACGCTGAGCTGCCTCTCTCTCGTACTGTTGCTTTGTAATGTTCCTATTTAGGTCGTTTCTCTGAAGGCCCGATCTGGAAATCTGCATAGACGGATGTCGGTGCTATTAGATATTGTAAGTTTCTCTTGGATCGGTGAAACTTTCGGAGTGAGCGAAGTGTGTCGGGGCGACGCTCGTGCTGGGCACCCGAGGAAATGGGTCCACGACAATAAACTATAAAACGTGTCTATGTGGGCCATCGCTGTGTCGCAGGATAGTTCGCCGGCTTATCGCCGAACGCTATGCAAATCGTTGGGAACTTTCTTCCGGCGCGCCGAATGCCTTGCGGCCATTGTATCGATTTCTCCAGTGCGGCGCTATTACCTATATTACCTTGGCTACTTATGTCTGTACTTTAATTTGACTGATCTATTTTTGACCAAACAGGTTCCGTCGTTCTTCATATGTTATGGTTATATGACTGCAACGTTAAAGTTTAACGTGCGATGTGTTTTAAGCATTGTAGTACATTGTAGTTCATTAACTCAGATTTTAATATCTAGTCATTAGAGCGATTATCGTCGGCGTTTGTGGGTGGGGTGAACGAACGATTGTCAGTTGGCTGCTCTAACGTACTTTCACGTTTGGGCGCTGATGGAAGAGTGGTCGTTTGGGAGCTGTACGTTTGGCGAGAGACCACGACCCGCGCAATACGCAGTCGCAGGCGCACGCGGCTCGCTGCTGCGGTAACCTACTTGGCGTGCGTTGATCTCTTTGTTTGTAAACATGGCGTCGACGCCGCCCCGTACACTCGCTGAACCATATCCCGTCGAGTTTAATTTGGGTTCTGTATGAAAGGAACACGATAAAAGTCTGAATGAAAATTATCGTCCTGTTAGTGATACATTTTTATAATGTCCGTGCGAATTATTTGTGTTTTTGATGAAACATTTTGAAAAATATAGCTTTATTCTTATTTATTTTGTCAAGAATATTCATGTATAATATAAACATTAACGTTTATTCCTTCAAGTCACCTATTTGTATTAAAAACAAAAAAAAAGATTATGCTATCAACTTTTTACCAATCTTACTAAATTGGTTAACACTTTGATATGGTGCGCTATTATGTGCAATGGGTCACTCGTTGAATGCATTTGGGATTCAAACCTGTGACTTGACGTTGCTATTTCATATCCTAAATCAGTCAATAGACCTATAAAATAAGTAATAATAAGTAACAGGTATAAAAAAGTGTGTGTTGTGTAATTTCAAAACGTTTGTGACTTTTTCATGTTTATCGGGAGGTTTATCAATATTCGGTGGCATGTTTACTATATATTGTCTTGCCTCACGTTAAGTTACCTATCTACTAAAACTTGTTTATTTAAATTGAAATGACTTATGATTTTTGCTCTGCACTAAGTATCTCAAATGGTGTTGAGATCACAAATCGTAAATTAAATACCACCTCACAGGTAAGTATTGACATATTGAATTGCTAAGAAAATTTGCTCAAGCTGCTAAGTACATGTCACTGCCCAAATATTACATTACATTGTTTTCACATCACAGCACTTCGTGCGTATACTAGCAGTGCAGGCGATCTGACCTCATTACTTGAACACACATCCACACGACTGCGATACAAGCCTTGTTAGACGTCGAATCACGCCATGAGATAATATATTTTTTTTATTTATAGCCTATTCGTTAATGGTTATTATATGAAGGAGGTTTTGTTTTTCATTTAAACACAAATGCCGCAGAGGGTTTACGCTGTCGAGCGTCGAGTGCTTTCGACTCTCACGCCTGACATTATTATGTAAGGACGCCTATTAGCACAGAGCCTGATCCCTTCACATTATCAAGGGTCATTGAACCGGTACTGCTCCGCTGTTCCCGCGAAGAATGCAAGGACACCGATGGCCCTGGACGGCGCCAGAGCGCTACAGCCGGCCAGCCGCCCGTTGGCTTGACTCATCGAACCTACACTACTCGGTGCGGCGATTGCGCGATCTGTTAACCCATTCGTGATGGCGATTTCTGACAAACGGACCGTGTTTGACAAAAATTGCCAGCGAAATTTTTTGTTCTTCATATTATTTATTTTTAATAATGAAACTTGTTTACTATGGAAATCACCCAATTCGTAAGTGAATTCACATAAATAAGATTAAAATTTTATTTGCACGGTGTGCAATCGGTCTCGAATGGGTTAAGGAATCGGCAAATACATTTCGAAACAACGTTTTAGGCGACACATCTCGACCATTTTGTTTAAACTCCGCAAACATATCATAACTTTAAATAGACATTTTAGTTAACACCGGCTCCGTCCACTCGCCGAATGCCAAATTTAAATGTTAGCAGCTGAAAGTCAATGATATTGCCTAGCTATTTATACAAACGTAAAGAAATAGTGACATTTCTGTTATTTTATCGAATATTACCGTTCATATTAGTGTGCATTAATTTATTTTATTAAAAACGATTGGCATACGAGAAAAAAGAATAGCAAGTGGACGCGGAAAATGTGCACTTTATAAATAGCTTAGAACTTTCCTGGTCCCTATAAATAGATCGTTTATCCACGCGCTCGTTAAACATTCCAGGAATCCTGTCGACTATTGTGCAACAGCTGCCCGAGCTGGGGGTAAAAGCCTCAAATACGTTGACCCTGGCTGCTACAACCGCCTTTTTCGCGCGAGCTAAAAATAAAGAAAATAAAGGGTACCACGATAGGTATGGTGTGTACAGGTATTCTAGACGGTACTTGCAGGAGTAAAGGATAAAAACGACTAAAAGAATTTAGTACGTTCAGTGGCCCTGGACGGAGTGGGCAACAGGAGTCGGCGCCCGCCGACTTTATCCAAGACCATCTGCCATTGAAAGTAAAATAGGATAGTGACTCGCAATGATTGTGATCTGGCTCGATGCGCTCATTGACGAGAGCGTCTCATTAGAGATTCCATTGAGTTGACGCCCGCCGCTGCGCTGCACTTAGCGACTTACTTGTTGACACTAATCAGCGAGCGTGTTTCGCTCGACAACATTGTCGTAGTTTATAAATAATTACTTTGACATTCGCTGGTGACTTCGATAACGATATCTTGTAATCTTGATCAGATGTTAAGGAAACGAGCTCATACTATTAAGGAAAAATACGAAGGATGATATATGTACAGTGAGGACGAAAAGATTGTTATTTAATACATGGGAAATAGTAGTAACTTTTACTGTGTACTATATCATGGTAGAAAACAGATTTCGAATTGTGGCTCGTTTTGTTTAATCCGTTCGCCTCGATAAAATGTAAATGTCCTTTTAAGTGCAGTTGTGCGGGCGTCCACCTCTTGTTAACCTTGCATTGTGTCAGTAACACTGGCCGCGGGATAACTGTACGGTGGCTGAATGAAAATGGCAAAAAAGCAGGGCCGCGTGCGTTCTGCTAAGAGGCGCAGTTCTGTCTCCGCCGGCGATTTATAATATAATCTAGGCTAGCCGATTACAGCAACAAGATTAAGCATCGATACTTATTTTGTTTTAGCTGACTTTATTTTTAGTTTAATTTCCTAATTTCAAGCGAGAATTGTTTCATGTGTGTGTATATATTTTATAAACATGACGTCGTTACACATTACATTAATATCAATATACAAGAATATTATTTGATAATAGCGTGTGAAATTGTAGGACAAAAGACTAGCTTCATCTCATGACAATAATATCGCTTACTGGTGCTTTAAGTAGTACAAAACGTTTGGGCGTTCAATAGTGGACAATAAGTTTGTAATAAACAGTAGGCCAGATGTCGATGAATAACTAAAAGTCGTCAGGTAAACGTCGATGCGTGGTGGACTTGCATCGAGCCCTTTAATTAAGATAAGAAGTGTGCACTCGAAGTGAGACGAATGCAGTCCGATATTACTATTCCAGCGATGTATGTCAGTAATGTGCGTTTCTTGCTATAAATATTACAGTAAAAAAATTAAATGTTAATCAATTTATCTAAAACCCGATTGATTGATTTAGTCAATAATTGATAATTTTAATTCTACGATTTATGTTTGCGTTCTTATTTACTTAATACGCGGTGTCATTTCCCTCTGGTGCAGGCAATAACGGGGGCACTTTGAAAACTATTAATAGTTTATCTCGCATCAATAATGAAACAACACCGCTATTACTTTTATAACCCATGAGTGCATTCCGCGTTTATAGGGGCTTCGGACGAAATACGTGAAGAGTTTGTTTTATTTTCACACGATGCGAAGGACGAGTTTTTGTGGCACGGACACCAAGAAGTGATATCTTGAATGTCAGCAATCAATTAAAGTCTCGCTTACTTATCAAGTTACGGATAACTTTGTCACGGTTTAAGAGATCGCATTCAGCAGGAATGTGGTGGTGTGCGTCGAGTGCGTCGTGTGCTGTCGTATGTGTGCGCGTGATTAGTTGGCAGTATCTGTTAGTAATAAAGAGCGGCACGTGGACAGGCTAGTAAGCATTAATCGGTAGTGCTAGTGCTATGATCGTTATGATTGGTTCGATAACAGCAGCTCGGCCGCTGACCGGCCTTCACACTTCGCGTCGCCTGCGCCCGCCATTGCGAGCGACCTCGCTGTCCGTCTCGCACTCCACCTAGCTAGGATACCCATAAATCAAAAGCAAAAAATGAGGACATGAACTTCTTAAAACCTCGGATATCTTTATACGGAGTCTCGGTAGCCTGTTTGTTTATTTTCCTTTTAAAAAGAAGAAACGTTGATGTTTCTGACCAGTTAGGTTAGGAATATATTGGAACTCGATTTCATGGTGATTAGTTCGCCCATTTTAGGATCTCACAATTTAAAATCCATAAAAGTAGGAATGATGATCAGGATAACATTCCGTGTTCGATATATATTTTTAATTACCAACAAAACTTTATTTATATGTTAACTTGCGAATACATTCGGAACCTTTAATTTTTACGAACCTCGATATAATAAAAAAAATACACATCTAGAGGAAGGTCTAATTTTCTATATTAGAATACAATTCAGAAATGTTATTCAAATCCAAATACAATATTCCTTACCCCTTCGCCATTCCATTTCTTATTACACTGTTTTTTTTTTAATATAAATAATTTTAAATGGTCATCTGTATTAAATCACTTATTATTAAACATGCTCTTACCTACCTGAACGAAACAGAGGGGCCACAGGTAACGTCCCAAACGTTTCTGGAATTGATTAACATGATTTAAAAAAGGAATCATTGAATCTCATTGAGATGAATAACAAATTTCGGTAAAACGGCCTGAAACATGAGTGCGGACTGCAGTCGACTGGCGTCAAGCCACGTGACCAGTGGTCTAGGTTGACTTAATGTGCGGATAGGTGTCGCGGCGGTTGCTTGAAATCGGTTGTCACAACTATACGCCGACAGTTACTGTGACATCATTCTTGTCAAGATTGTTCTCCACCTGCGAAGAAGTAACAGGTTAGTCTATTAATATAATGATACGTATTATTACCATTGAAAGCAACTTACTTTTATCGCATACAGACACAGATAGTTTATATTTCTTTACACTCTTTCGTGCGTCACGTTCACGTGCGCTGTCAACGTTTTTATGTTGGCAGCGCTGTATCTGATAAAGATTAGACGCCTACTTAGTTTGAAATTGTCATCGAGTATGTTTGGGTTATGTAATAATGTTTACGTTCTTAAACTGTCTTGGATTAGTTCAAGTAGTATGCTTGAACGACTTAATATTATGATAAATATGATTTATTATATATTTAACTGTCTTCGCTTAGGGTTTATAGCAAGTAACATCACATGGTCAAAGACATTTTGAATAAGTATTATTAAGATATTATCTTGAAGATTAAGTACGTATAATTGACTAATATTTGCTTCTCAGCAGACACGGATGTTTTTTTTCCTAATTGGCTTTAATTTAAAATTATCGCTTTCAGTGGAAAATGGACTTCATATTTTTGTGGCTTATGACTTTTGTGCTCGGATTTTGGATATTCAAAAAGATGAAGGAATGGCAAAGCTTACCGCCAGGTCCTTGGGGGTTACCGATTGTTGGCTTCCTACCATTTATCGATAGGAATCAACCGCATTTGACCTTAACCAGACTTGCCAAAGAGTTTGGTTCGATATATGGCATTGGAATGGGGAATGTGTACGCAGTGGTGCTATCAGATCATAAATTGGTTAGAGAAGCTTTTGCCAAGGATAGTTTTGCTGGACGTGCGCCCCTTTATTTGACACACGGTATAATGCACGGAAACGGTATGTTGACGACATAATAATTCTATCTTTTAGTTATCTTTTGTTACCGTTTGGCGTAATGTTACGGAATTAAATTGAATAGTACTTTAATTATAATAATAAACCAACGCTTAAACACTTAAATATAAGTCTAAATCTTATTGTTAAAATACTGCAGAATTTCTAAAAAATTCCCATTAAATATTGTTTTTTAAATGTTACTTAATAGAACATTTTCAATAAGGATGTCTTGTTAATTTTTAACGAGAAAAGTAATATCATAGCAGATTCTGTTGCACCAATAAGTCAGTCTGCTTAGGGTGCTACTC
>DWHQ01000512.1:0-13667 GCA_018247955.1 Eurytides marcellus marcellus | reverse complement strand
AAGCGTGGACGGACGGGGAGGGTACGAAGAGGAGGACGAGGAAGGGGGTGGGCCACCAGCCACCTCACTCATTGGACAAAACATGGAAGCAAAAACACTTCCACTTCACGCCGGTTTTCTGTGAGGTTGTGGTACTTCTACTATCTGGTTCGAGCCGGCCCATTCAGCAGTAGCTGCAAGGCTCTACCGCCGACAAACTTTACAGTCTTCTCTACTTTCCTTATAAAAAATATTTGTCAGCAATTAATTATTCTCTCATTAATTTTGATTTGAAACACTTACCATCTTCCACAAACGGTTTCAGCCTCTTGAGGAGCTCTCCTGCAAGGATTACCACCGATGTGGTGCCATCGCCAACCTGTAGATCAAACACCTCATTGATTTTTGCGCTTCAAATTTGAAAATTCCATCATTTCGGTCTACAGAACATCATTAAAAATAACTGTCCGCAATTGTATTAGGTAATTGGATCCGTTGTTATAATCATATGAGAATACTCGCTATAAAATAAAACCCATGCTGTATAACAAACCTAACTTATAGCAAGAATTAGCATTAAAAAAGAACTTCACATACTCTAAATTTTTTTACTATGATAAAATTTGGAGTCAAAATGTCTGTGTAATGCACAGCTCTTTTAATAATATAATAAGACCTGAAATAATGCTTATTTCAATTGATTCATTCATACAAGTGGTCCTAACACTTACTATAAAAACTGAAAATAAAAATACTGAATAAGTATAAATAGAAAAACTTCAAAATAACTAGCACAGGTTTACCTTACTCAGATTTTTGCAAGTCTTAATGAAATCTCAACACAAAATCTCAGCAGGGGTAAGGTGTACAATTGAAAATACACAACTCACCTCGGCATCTTGGGACTTAGCAATGTCCACCAGTGTCTTAGCAGCCGGATGCACAATGTCCAAGAGCTGAAACAAAATATTTGTAACATTAAATCGTTATTTAAGTTAAAGAATGTTAATCAGTTAACTAACAGTACCTCAAAATAGTAATTTAACAATTTGGAAGAATGCAGTGACTAAGTAATACAATTATTCATAATAATTATTATTTGCGTTTGGATTGAATCAATGATTTTTTCAGTTGACCAGTGTCATAGTGGAATCAGGAACCTATTTGGACTATCCAAAGTTTGTTTAGGATTGAACTGGGAATGCGTACAAGACATGCTGTGTTGGGAAATATGGTTTGTATAAATTGTCAGATCTATGGACAAAATCCCAATTCTTACACATTACTGGTTTATGATAGACTAAAAATATTGTCAGTTTCTGAAGTTACCTTTCTTTTTTTATGGAGTAGGCGAGCTAAAGAGCGAGCGGCTCACCTGATGGAAAGCAATAACCGCTGCCCATGGACATTTATAACGTCAAACATTTGAAAATGCATTGTTTGCCTTTAAGTTGGGAATTTAATGAAGAGAAAGGGGAGGTGGAGGCAAGAAAAGAAAGAAGGAGGTTGGTAAAGGAAGAAAGGAGGAGGTGGACCACCGGCCACCTCCCTCACCGGACAAAACGCGGAAGCACAAATACTTCTACTTTATGCTGGTTTTCTGGTTATGGTTGATTAGGAGGCAAACGAGCAAGCGGCTCACCTAAAACCTGGTACCTGGTACTTATCCAGTTCGAGCCTGCCCATTCAGCAGCAGCGAAAGCTGCGGCGTGGTACTGCCACCATAAAAATATCTATTTCTAGTAGTCTATCCACTGCAAAAATATTTCAAATGTCAGCTGCCTCATGTCTACTGTAACTTTACCTTCATAATAGTAGCGCCATCATTTGATATCACGGCCTTGCCATTGTGATCGACGATGAGTTTGTCCATGCCACGAGGGCCTAATGTGGTGCGTACCTGTTGACAATTAGATATAGTTTGATAAAATATTATACAAAACGATTACAGTACTAGTGTCATGTTAAATTGTATGCCAAAATGTTAAATACAAATAAAATCGAAATATATTTATTCAAATAGGCCTTTACAAGCACTTTTGAATCGTCATTTTTACATTTTGTGTGTGAGGTAACTACTACCGGCTCGTAATGCAATTTTGTTGAGGAAAGCCGGTGAGAAACTTAATAGCTGCTAAGTCAACTCAACTGTTGAGTTAGCAGCTATCGAGTATAGCTTAGCTGCTTATCTTATATGGAAATTTGGCATCTGTCTGCACACAAATATTTAAAAATTTAAGTAATATCTTATATAGATATAGGTTGAGTTGTTGATGAGTAGATGAAGGTTGAGTGTTCAATGCCTATGAAGACTGTGTGCTTTTGGACAATACTAACCGATAACTCAATCAGCTAACAACTCAAAACTCAGTACCATCTGCTTGCCAAAGCTATTTAGCAGTGGCTTGACCTTTGCACACAATCTCTCTACAGTCAAGCTGGATAAATGAATCGCCAGATACCATCGCTTCCACCTTGATGGCTGGCAATCCACTACCATGCGTTTTAACAACCTATTTTGCCTTGTGGAATAAGCCACCATCATCGGTATTTCTGGACCATTACCACTGAGGGTCTTTCATGAAAGCTTGTTCACACTCAAGGCCAACTAACAACTCATTTAAAACTGCTTTGATGTTGCAAATGTCCTCGGACGGCGATCATCGCTTGCAATACACTTTTCTATGAAAACTACAATATATATGTAAAAAGTCGCCACCAAAATAAGTTGGTTTAATCTAACTAAACTAAATGATGAGATAAGCAAATTAAATGCCTTATAATGTCACATTTGCCCATTACAACTAAATGCCAGTTCAGATCTTAAACTGCTTGACTTTGGATCACTCATAGAGAATGTTAAATGCCCAGCTATTAATAAGAGAACAGTGCCTTTCACACCAGATCAGCACAGCATGAAGCCAGACTATCAGGCAATGCTGTGATTCTCTGAGGGGACTTTAAAATATAATTTATTTCGCCTCATATACTATCTGTCTTCATTTCTCATTCAGAAATTGGAACCGACATTGTATAATCATTGGCTCGACACAATATACACAATAGTTATATGATAACAGTTTCATAGGTATAGTAAACTTCAAAACTATCAAGCACAGGAAGAAATTTGCATATTGACTACAGATTTGTATTTCTAGCATTCCATATTTGAACTCTCTCAGTTTGATGCAGTTTTCATCAATTAATTCATGTCCAATTTACATGTTAAAGAGTAGTCAGTAAAACGAATTGTGCCATGAAGCTATTAGAAAGAAAAATAACATAATACCATTGTACATTACTTCCATTTCTAAGGACTTTGTATTTTTAATTCAATATTTCTTGACCTTGTTTTAACAATTCTTCCACCTCCACTTAACTGGTTTGTAATTATGATAAACAATTTACAAATAATTACAACTAAAGATTTTTCACCAGTTATTAACACATTGCTGGCCAAGAGTAAACTCGTGGGTATTGTTTTCACGGTGCACTGTTAGAAATCTTGTAGTGTAATTTAGTCTGCATACCTTAAGTTGTATCTCGCTTATAAGACTGGCCATTCTTATTATTAATTATATTTATATTGTTTTACTTCCACATCCACTTTCAAAACAATAGCTGGGCACATGAGGTAAATTTTTAGTAAAGTTGCCGATCAGCAATGTGTTAAATAAGGAGATTATTGAAAAGAGTGACAAGTCAAGCAGGTTGAGCACCTGATGGTCAATGACTCACTTGCCCAAAAAACATTCAACAATTCAAAACACAGTAAAGTTTGCACATAATTGCTTCATGTACTTTCCCAGGTGAAGCTACCTTACCGCTATGGGTTAAGATATTAACTTAACCCATAGCGGAATTAAGATATTAACTTATAAAAAAAATTGTACATACCGCATCAACAACCAGCTGACATGCATTGATGTTGGAGATCAGCTGGGGCTTGCCCTGTGACTGATCTGTCCCCTCTTTCAAAACTAAAATCTGTGGTTGCTGAAACATTTTAAGGGAAATCGATTAATAATAATAACATCATGGGACATCTCACACATTGCCATCTGATCCCGAACTAGGCAGAGCCTGTACTTTGGTAACCAGACAGCTGATATACATACTTATATAGATACTTAACACCCAAACACAACTTAGTTAAACTATGAACATATTATATTTTGATCTCAGTCCATAACAACAATGGGTCACATTTCTTTTAGCCTCATATCTCGTTTAATCCACACAGTTCAATTCAGAAATTGGATCCGTTGATTTTAATCATTGGCTATTAGAAATGATATGAGTCTTAGATAATTTTAGCATTATTTTGTACTATATTAGAGTACTAATAATGTCAGTTAATATACAAAGCAGTCATTTTTTACTTCCGCACTATTAGGCTTTTAAGGAGATAACATATACAGCGAGATATTGATGAGCGGAGTTGTAAGAGAGAATCACTGATAGCCCAACAAACTCATTAAGGTTGGGTCTCATCTGTAGTTCGTACAAATATTTGCCCCGGGTGGGAATCGAACCCACGACCTGCGATGTCGAAGCCAATTGGTTAGTTACTGCGCCAAACGAGTCGTCAACATTTAGGATCACATCAATCATGTTTCTCCTTTTCATTATTTAGCTATTCATATACAGTTATGGCATATTGTGCATAGTATTGTGAATTAGAACTAAATTGTTCACCATTCAAGAAGAAAATTGTTATAAAAATTTACAATTTCATGAGTAATACTATAACCTAAAGATATTATAATAATAAACTGACTTTATCAATTAAAATTTTATGAATATGAAGTTTTTACATTACCATTGAGTTATGATTGCAACTAAAGAATATACACTAATTAATAAAGTTAATATTTAAACAAAATAAAATCAGATGGCCGGTGAACATCGCTAAGTGATAATAAAATGAAGCTTTTACTACAAATATTATTTATAAAGAGCGTCCAACTTTTACGAAACGATATTTCCTGATAAAGAGAACACTTTATTTACATGAAACGATTATACTTATTTTATTTCAGTACTAAATAATTTCTCGAAATTTAACCTAAGGTTTTAAATATTTTTTTGGCTCGTCTATTTACACTTCTTCCGAGTAATATTATCATAAACGAATATTTTCTACACTTAAGAAATTATTTATTATGACAGGTATATTTTATTTCTTAGGATTATTTGAGAAATTTTGAATTTATTTACCATCTTGAAATCTTTTCTTTTATTCTAAAAACACAAACTTCACAGACTAAACAGGACAATTTATATTTTTGATCAAATGACTTGACAACGACAATACTAGTTTTTCTCGTACAGATTATGCAAGAAGTAAGTTATTAATATATTGCAGTTATATTTATTAAATTTCCAAGAATTTGAAAGTGACACATCCTAATAATACTTTGTGATGTTGTTTGTATTTAATTCGATGAAATCAAGAAATAAATAAAATAAAATAATTATCAGTTGACAGCTTTGACATAACTTGTCCAAAGGTTATTATTTTTCTATATCTAATGTCTATATCCTATGTTGGTGGAACCGAATGTAAAGTCTGCAACTTGGAACTACACGTGAAGTTACAGAATTATACATTAAATCTTAAAAGTATAGCTCTATAAAATATAGGAAGAAGGTTAAAATGAGCCGGCAAGTAGATGTTAAGGCTATAGTCTCCCACGTCGTGAGAGGAGACGGAATAAATAGATGTCGAATTTGTATGGGAGATACAACAGAAGGTCAAGTATTTCTTGGCGATACTGTAATGCTTGACGGGGAGCAGCCAGTAACGCTCTCAGAACTGCTGGAGACCATAACAGGAGTTGAGGTCAGTACATTTATAATGTGTCAAAATTATTGTGCACTGTGAAAAACGGAACGACGTCTTTTATTTTTGTGTGGGGTCAAGATGGCGCCCTGCGGTGCAACCGAAAATGTTTTATGATGATTTTAAGAAAATACACATTATTACACCTCAAATAAATCAAACATAACGTAATCGATGTTGCAAATCATTAGACCCTTTCATAATATACGATATTTGATCAATACCTTTGTATGTAATTAACAGGCATTATTTGTTGGCATACAGCGTTCAAATAAGCTTGATTAAAAATGCTAATATAAAACTTCACAACTCGGGCATGGTATACATTTTGGTAGCATAAGATTATAATGCAAAATGCCTTATAAGAAACTGTTTTTATCATTGACATTTTTCTGATATTCTTTTTCCCTCCATAACTTTATAACAGTCGGCATAAGTTATATAGGACGACTACACGTCTTATGAAAAATATGTATTACTTTACATATAGTATACGTTTAGTCAATGCCTACTTGATAAATAAATCTTTTTGCCTATATGTATAATAGGCAAAAAGATCAATTCTTCCTGATAAATATTTTGCCTCTATACCAATCTTTTCAGATACTATAAATGATTGCATTAGCTTATTAATAAACAGTAACTGGCTGCTAGTCTTCTATAGATTATGTTATAACTTTCAAATGTGTAAAATCTTATGCTTTGATCGACATTGAGCCTGCTAAAAAATAAAATTTTATTTGAATGCTTTATCCTATTCCTAGCATTTATTTAACCTTATGATATGCTAAATGGAGTTATATTATGTTTTGATTCAAATTAATTGCCATATGTGTTAAATTATAAAACAATACTGATTGAGAAGTATTAAAACAGTTGACAGGTATATTATAAACAATTTTATGTTACTAGCATTTGCCTAGTCGTCAAAATAGACTAGAGGCTTAAAAGATAATATTATCTCTTCATTCTTTGAAAAATTTAGGCTATTGATTGTTGCATTAATGATTTGAAATTTAATACTAAAATCACATTTCTGACATAGTATATACATAAACAATGAATGTATGTGCTTATCT
Organism: Eurytides marcellus marcellus; assembly: GCA_018247955.1. Lineage (NCBI taxonomy): Eukaryota > Metazoa > Arthropoda > Insecta > Lepidoptera > Papilionidae > Eurytides > Eurytides marcellus. The sequence continues at coordinate 6,764 of DWHQ01000512.1, read as the reverse complement.
TATTGAATTTTTTTATTAATATTATTTTAGATTGCCACAATCTCTTTAATATAAACTATAAATCTAACTTTCCTTCTTCCACCTGTAAGCGCAATGGACTGTAAAAGGGGTAGATTTTCTCTTCATATAATAATATATAGATTACGATAGCACTGTTTGGTTATTAGCAAAGTCTTGACAGCAAAAAGCTTTGATGCATTTTCATAAAATTAAAAAAAAAAGTAAAATATTTAAATTCTGTCATACCCCAGAAGATCTGTATAGCCTAATAAATGTGATACATCATTATACTAAGAAAACAAATAGAATTATTTCAATGAAACATATTACATAATGATACAATAAACATAATGAAACATAATAAATGTTAAGAGAACTGATATCAATGTTGTGCTAATGACAATGGATCTAATTGTCGTAGGATATAATAGTTACTTTCCCTGATGAGATTCATGCAGTTTTTTATTATGGGGTAGGAGGCAAACAAGTAAGTGGCAACCTGATGGAAAGCAATCACTGCCCAGGGGCATTTAAATGCATTGAATGGTTAACAGTTTGCCTGGGTAAATATCAAAGTACTGCCTAGTATTCTATCATGATACAGTAACATATACAGTCAAATAGGCAATAAGTTTAAAGAATTTGCTGAATTTGCTTGCTGGCAAAGAATTATTCCGTTGGATATTTTTGGATTAAAATGCACTGTAGAGACAAGCAGAGTTTTAAACTGTACCCAACTCTGTTTTTACTCAGTCTAGGAAAAAAATTACTTCGATTTTACACAAATTTATCTTATTCAAGATAACTGAAAAGAGCTGTGAAACTTCAAAGAAAAATACTTTTACTAACCATAATCTTTTAGACTTTTTTTTTCTATCTGATATTTATTAAATAGTTAGGCAGTTCTGCTTACTTCTTTATTTTCATGCCACTTTTTTTCTATGTACTTAATGTTTTTTTATACGCTTTTCTGGAACTTCTCTACCATGTAAAAACAGAATTAGGTGTATTTAACTGGCTCCCAAGACTGATTGATACCATGTTATATGCGAGCATATGCTTACCATCATACATCCAATTCTCTTGTCTGTGTTCATAAAAATTCATAAAAAAGTATGTATTATTAGTAATTTTATAAAAAATTAAATGTGATTTACAATCACAACTCTATGATTGTGTGTACATACATATATTAAAGACTGAATATAAATTTAAATTATTTGTGGAAAACTACAAAAACATTCACGAAATATGTATCATTTATTTATTTTATTACCTTTTTCTATTATTTATTTATTTTGAGATAGACTAAAGGTGTGAAAGAGAAAATTATTTATTTCAAAAGCATAGGCAGCAAACTATTATCTATGAGTGGTATATATTTTTTTGTCATTATAGTTACGTACATTAGAACTATATTCACTAAAATATATACATATTTGATGATACAATAAGGTGTTCTAGTGAGTACTTAGTATGCCTAACCTGGCCTTTCACTAAATCTAATCTGCCTACTTTATTTTTAATCTGTGCTCTGGGATTTCAATTGGCTTTGGTGCTGTGGGTCATAGGTTCAATTCCCATCCAGGGCAAATATTTGTACGAACTACAGATAACTGCACCGGATTTGGACGTTTGTCCATGTGAAAATTATCTATGTAAAACACCCTTATGGCGCCAAGATATTTGTATCTTAAAATAGAAACAGTGTGTTAAAAGAATCGAAAATCTGATAAGCTCCTGCACTTAAAATCATCTTAAATAACTCCAAAACAAAACATTAACTTTGATGGTCCCGTTTATTGGAACTTATTTCATCAACTATTTCAATAATGAGAAGTGACTTTTGTGGCATGGGGCAATGACGGATAAAGGAAATGGAAGGTCTGTGACAAGATATGGAATGCGCTATACTATTTCGAAAGGTCGAAAGACAACCGCCGACCAAAAATCATGGCTGTTTGATAGATGCGGTGGTTACAGATGCCGTTGAGTGAAGATCTCCCTGTCGGGCTGTGCTCCACTTGTTCGGTGTCGGCGATCAGCGCGGCGGACTTCCGGACGGTGTGCCGGCAGGCGGCCCACAAGTGGGACTCCATGCTGCAGTTAATGGGGTCTTTACCCGAAAATGCGGGCAACTGCAGAACCCTGTTCGCCGTCATAGAGTCTGACCAGATGGCCATGCTAGGAGACCACGAGAAGTTACCGAGCGTCGCGTCGGCGGCAGCGCGACTGACCCTCAGGTTGAACCCCAAAGAGGAGGCAACCACGAATGGGCCTCCCAAGAGCCACTGCTGCCAGTGTCCGGACTGCGGCAAAAGCTTTCCCTACGTCCAGCAGCTCTACCAGCACCTAAAAGAGTCGACTGATCTCAAACGCGCCTGCTACGTGTGCGCCGAGATAATGAGTCGAGAAGAACTTGTCACCCATCTCCGGAGCGTACATAATAGGACCCCGTTCGACTGCAAGAAGTGCCCGGCACTGCTCCTCTCTCGCGGGCAGTATGAGCAGCACATGAGAAAGGCGCACGCCCAAGGCGCCTGCACGTGTGGCGACTGTGGCCGCAGTTTCAGGACCCAGAACGCCTTTCGGGCCCATTTGTCCATACACGCTGTGAAGACCTGTCCCGCCTGCGAGCGTATGTTCCGAAACCAGACCTGCTACCTTCACCACGTGCGGCAGTGCTGCGATTTGAGTCGCGAGAAGGCCTCCACTATGGTGTTTAGTGGTGGGAGGAGAGTCAAAGTGGGATTGCGCGGGAGGATAGATAAACAGTGCGTGTGCGACTACTGCGGGAAACGTTTCGCAGGCAAGAAATTCGTCTCCGCCCACATTCAGATCGTCCACACGAAGAGCACCCACCGTCCGTGCGTTTACTGCGGGAAGTCCCTCGCGGCTGCGCACATGACCGAGCACGTCAAGAAGCACGAGAAGGTCAGCGCTTTCAGCTGTGAGGTGTGCGGCGTGGTGCTGCGGACGAAGCTTGGGTACATCCAGCACACGAGGCTTCATAGCGGCGAGCGGCCCTACCCGTGCCGCCACTGTGGCGAGACATTCTCGGCCTCGTCGAGGCGCTCGGAACACATCCGAAAGGCCCACGGGTCCGATGTGGTGTTGAGACACGCCTGCGACAAGTGTCCGGCCAAATTCAGGCTGCCGTACCGGCTGAGGAAGCACGTGGCCTCCGTCCACGGCAACGGTGACCGCCAACCCAAGTTCGAGTGTACGGACTGCGGCGAGAGGTTTAGTAGCTGCCGTGGACTCCTCCATCACAGCAGGGCCCATCAGCGCAGAGCATCGAACCTCGTGGTGGGGCAGAAGAGGAAGATTGAATGCCGCGTGTACAGCGAGCCTGCGAGAGGTGGCGAGGGTGAAGCTGAAATAGCATCCGTTCTAACCTGACGCGGGCTGTTCTAAATAAATTTGGTGTAAGGACTTGGTGCTTGGCGAAATTTTTAGTTCAAACTCTAAATTAAAATTTTTATAAAATGTGTTAACCGACTTCATATAAATCCTACTTGCGATATACCGTTTACTTAAGTACACTTTAAGAAGAAGATAATGACAAATTATTATAGGTAATTAAATAAAAATATTATTGATAAAATTCAATAAATCTATCACCTTGTTCATGTTCGATGGAATCACGTTACAAATCTATCTGAAAATTGTGTTTATTCGGTAACGTTAGAAGCCTACCGAAATAGCACAGCATTATCAATTATTCTACCTATATTAGCTAAGCCGCTTGCAATGGGCATGCACTCTACTATTCCGGTTTGAAAGGCAATGTTGCCAGCTTAATTATTGAGCATAGAAATATGCCATCTCATGTCTCTCTGGTTGACTCTTCTAGGTTTTCATTTTCCTTTTATTATTATTTTTATTATAGCGGCAAGCCCATGCAGTTTTCTTCTTATGTCTTATGTAGAAAGGTTCATCAGGATATTGAACCTGTGGAAATGATAAGTTTCCACGAGTCGCAGAGAGAGAGTCGCATGTGGTAGTGGCCACTTATCTTTTCTATTGAAATTAGAATTTTTATTTTAATAGCTTCCAATAGTTTCTTTTCAACTTTCATTGGGAATTTATATCAAAATAACAACGCGATAAATTTTTTTAATAATATGTAGTATTCGCGTAAACATAAGAAACAATTATTCTTCTACAAAGTTTACGTTAAATAAAGGAATTTATAGTAAAAGTACGTTTACTTCTTTTTATAAACGTCACATTTCTATAGATCCTGTCCCAGCAAAACCCGCCGGGGCCTAATCTTCAACTTCATTGAATAGTGGCATATGTTTAAGCGCCAATTGCAAAGATCCGAAGAACTATGGAAGGAGGAACGGACTGACTGATGGCCTGGTTTCAGGTGGAGGAGGCGGCCGAGTTGCCGCGTGGCGTTTGCTCCAACTGCACAAAGATGGCACTAGCCGCTATGCATTTCCGCAAGGCGTACCTCGACTCGGCCAAGCAATGGGCCCGCGCCGCCTCCAATCTCGCCCAGACCTCCGCACCCCGTCTAGAAGATAAGACGTTCTTCATCTTCTATGACAGCGCGAAATACACCATATTGAAGGAGCGAAGAGAAATAGCTCATGTATCCGACGCCGTAAGCACTCTGAATCGTAGACTGCGACCGCCTAGCCCGATCAGACCTGTGGCGAAGAGGCGAAAAACGCACAACGGTGTACGCTGGCAGTGTAAGGACTGCGGCAAGGAGTTCACACTTCCCTGCTACCTCAACAAGCACCTGAGGATGACGACAAAGCGGGCCTGTAACCACTGTGGCGCGATTGTCGGTAGGGAGAAGCTACACCAGCACCTGATACGGCATCACAACATACGCGTGTTCCACTGCAAGAGCTGTCATCAGCTGTTTCAGACGGAGGAGGCACTCGACAAGCACATCCAAGTCGTTCACAATGCCCAATCACACGCGTGCCACCTGTGCGGCCACGGCTTCGCCAACGACCGCGCTCTCCGTGCCCACATGTACGCACACACTCTATTCCACTGCAGCGCTTGCAACTCGAGCTTCGAGAACCGTCGATGCTACAAGTACCACATCAGCCGCTGCAAAGGGCCGAAGCTGCCGCCGAGCTCCGCCTTCGAATGCCACGACTGTGGCAACAGATACTCGAAGAAGGAGTCTTTGAGGATCCACATCGAACAGAAGCATCTGAACGTTTTGCCGTTTGTCTGTCAAGAGTGCGGCAAGCGCAGCTCAACTCTTGGCCACCACCGGGCCCACGAGGCGATACACATGCCTAAGAGGAAAGTGTACCAGTGCTACTGCGGGGCCAAGTTACTCACCGAGCTCGGCTTCAGCCTCCACAGCAGGATCCATTCGGGTGAGAGGCCCTACGAGTGCCCCGAATGCGGCGACCGGTTCCTCTCGTCCTCCAGGCGTCTGGACCACATAAAACGGCGACATACTAAGCTCGCGGATATGCCGCACCCCTGCAAGCAGTGCTCGGCAAAATTCATAAGGCCTTCGCAGCTGAAGAAGCACTGTATGGTCATCCACGGGACCTCCAGTTAGGATTTGACACTGCTGATTGATTTTAGAATGGTAAAAAGCGCTCTTACCTTCTTCCAGCCTATATTCCATTGTTGTTCCTCTCTTATAACACGCCACGTTAAACGATTCTCGGCTTATCTTATCCTAGCTATTTTAGATGGATCGCTCCATATAGTCTGTGGGCGTCATAAGCTATTTGTGTCAAGTCGCTCTGTCCACTCGAGAACATGTTCCTCCTAACGGTCTTTGCTTTCGAGCTAATTTCAAATGGAAATAATGGCTAATGTTTAACTGAAATTTACTACTTAGAAACTTATTTAGATACACAAGGGTCAATAGTAGTACAAAATACCGCTATCTCGAAAAAAAACAGTCAATTATTTATTGTTATTGTTCTTGGGTCATGCTTATCATCAAAATGAGATTTCTCGTTCCTGGTCACCAACAAACGTTTAATGAAAACGATTAACGTGAAAGCTATGTCAGTGGCCTTAGTTTTCGAACAAATACAAATAACCTTAGAATAGACTCCGCAGCTCGCTAAGGAACTGAAATTTTGGACCAAACCGACCGTACGTCCCTGTTCTGAATATCATGGCTAGTACGATGCACAAGCCGAACACCTGTCGAAAAAAAAACACATACCTTCATAGAATTAGTGCAAAGCCGAGATGAATTCCAAATAAAAGTACGTATACGAGAAATGTGTTAGGAGCTGCTGGTGACCATAGTTTTTAAACTAATCCAAAAAACCCTTTTAAAGGATTCCAAAGATTCCTATACGACTGAATTTTTTTGACCAAACCGACCGTTCTTCGAATTAATGCAACCCTTGTTCCAAATCAAAACACGTATTTGCATTTTAAATTTGTCAACTTTAAGCCGTACGCTTATAGGTCGACCTGAAAACAATTTCATTGTTCTACGCTATTTATTTATGTGCCTTGATTAAAGGCGACTTTACCTATGGCAGGGTGTGCAATGCACACGGGCGCAGAGGTGTTAGGGGCCGGTTGCGGCATTTTCAATATAGCTATTCCATATTGACCGGGTACTAGTGTAATACTAGAGGGACTAGAGTCGCCTCTGACCTAGATATCCTCTTATTGGAATAAGGCATCAGTGAGCTAATGATGACAGTAACATTTGACCGTTTAACAAAAAACAACACATACTCGTTCTTATTAATAATAAATTAAATAATACAATAAAGCGACCGGTAGAAATCGACCACTGG
>DWHQ01000511.1:0-13675 GCA_018247955.1 Eurytides marcellus marcellus | reverse complement strand
GTCACATACATACATATATACTATAATGAATTGTATATTCCGTATACAATATACTATACAAAAACAAAATTAATTCAAACACATACATAGAATAGAACTATAATTGTCTTTCTTCTGCCAAGTTACTTAATACTTTTATACTACGCTATGCTATATATGTTAAGATATGCTTTATCTTCTACAAATATATATATTTTAAAAGACTACGTAAATAAATCACGATTTTAAAAACCCAAAGTAACAAAGTTGCAACAATATATGAAGGTCGCAAACGACCTTCATATATATCTTAAACACTTTCAATGGCTTTTTTACAGCCCTTGGGAAATATCATTAAAATGTTCACCACAAATGGATATCCGCCAGACCGGATATCCATTTGCCGAAAACCTTTCACATAAAAGGCTCTGGCAGGGGAAATACCATCTTTACTATCCTTTTTATATTCTATATATACAAATATAATAACACAAATTAAAGAAACACGGTTGCCCAGTGTTCGGTGCTTGCACCAATGAATTTGTAGATAAAAATTTAATTACAGATTTAGAATGTTCTAGACGATGAAAGAAGCCGTCATCCGGAAACTCATCCTAATATGTTTTCTTCTCTTTCTTTCTTTTTTAAAAACGCTGCCCTTATAGTAAGATATCTATATTTATACTAGAGCATTTTACGTACATAAATCTTACATGAACAAACGCCCAGATCCGAAACAATCATCTATAGTTCGTATAAATATGTGTCCTGGGTGAGAATAGAACCTATGACCTTCGATGTTGAAGCCAGTAGCAACTGCGCCAAACGGGTCATATCACCATCATTATTATATGATGAATGTGGGTTTATGAAGTTAATTAGCTCATCATGATGCGGTATATATTATAACATAAAATACTGAACATAATTTTAAAAGAATAGCTGCTTTTTCTTTAACAGAACTGCATTCCGAGTCGGTGGTAGCTTCCTCACGAACTAATTTAAAAATGACGATTCCAAGTGTTCGTAAAAGCCTATATTTACGCTGCTGAATGGGCCGGCTCGAACCGGATAAGTACCACAACCTCATAGAAAATCGGCGTTTTCGCTTCTACGATTCGTCTGGTGAGTGAGGTAGCCGGTGGCCGATCCCGTCCCTCCCATTCCTCCTTCTCTCACTCTCATGCCTATCCCTGGCTCCATCCCCTCCGATCTTCCCTCCCCCACCTATCATCTTACCTCGTCCATCCTGCTCCCTCCCCCAGCTATCCTCCTATCTCGCCCCTCCTGCTCCCTCTCTCTCACTCGTCCTCCCACATGTTGATCATTTCCTATGAGATGAGCCCCTTACTCGTTTGTCAGTCCCTCCATAAAAAGAACTAAACTACTTTTTTTTAAATAAACATTAATGCAAAGAGCAAAACTTATCATACTAATATTAAATGACTCCGTCCGGAAATTCTAACCGTTCCTCAATAGTATAAAACTTTGTGTCAAAGTCTGATCAGCGGCCAACATTACGAAGTCTTGGCACTGAATCCCAAGGAGACACTGAAAATGTATATCCGACATTTGGTCTTTTCTTAACTTCTGCCTGAACGAGCTTTATTGAATTATTATATTTGATCTTGCGAACTGATTCAAATTCAACCGTCAAATGTCTCAAATAAAATTTCACAGTGCGATATTGTATATTTTAAATAAATTATTGTTACAACGTTAAATATACATACATAAAGGGACATAAAAATAAACTCTAGAATAAGTTAAAACCGACTGACTGTCGCACTGACACTGCTGTTTTTTGTAAATTAAAAAAAAAGTTGCTGATTTATACAGATAACCTTTTAAAATAGCAGATTTGTGAAAATAGGTGTTTGTTATTAAACTTCTATTAAGGTATTATACAGGATCATAAATGTTGTTACAGTTGAATATCACTTCCTCACTGAATTATTGCATTAATAAGTAAGGCTTATAATTTCTTCTGGCGAGTGAAATATGTGTTTTTAGAATGATTTTGTTTAATTCTGCGAAATGTTTAAAAGGTGACAAAAATATCTAAAAATCAAATTTCACTTGAACAAAGCTTGAACTATGAAATATAATCAAACGATGCATTCGTAACAAACGGTTCAGAAGCGCGGCGATGGAGATATGTAACACCTATATTGAATTCATTTATTGTTCTATCCGAACGACGCTTTCTCCTTGTGCGTTTAATCAGAAGACGTAAGTTAACAATTTTATACTTATTGTGTTGGCGAAACAAAACTTACGTATGCATGTATGTATGTGTATTTTTGTAAACAGCGTTAAAGTTTAGTTAAGGTTAGAATTTACGAATTGGAAAACTGAATCAAATCAAATCAAAATATATTTTATATAAAAAGCACTTTTGAATTGTCAATTTTAAATATTGTTAATTTTTTATGGAGTAGGTAGGCAAGCGAAATATCTGATGGAAAGCATTAACCGCTGCCCATGGACATTTGCAACACGAATGTTTTGCAAATGCATTACCGGCCTTTAAATTGAGAATTTTTGGAAGAGAAAGGCAGTAAAGAAAAGGGGAGGCAGGAAAAAGAAGGGGGAGGCTGGAAAAGTAAGGAGCGTCACCGAACACCTCACTCCACCATAAACACTTTCACTTCAAGCCGGAGTTCTATAAGCTCGTGATACTTTCGGCTTGAGCTGGTCTATTCAGCAACAGCAGCTCTAATATATTTGCTACCACTATAGTTTAATAAAAGTATAATCTATACTCCATACATACTCCCATCTTAAAGGCCGGCAACGCATTTGCAAGTCCCTTTGATGTTGCAGATGTCCATGGGCGGTGGGATTCACTTACCATCAGGTGAACCGTTTGCTCGTTTGCCTTCTAATCAAGATTTAAAAAAATCTTATATAGTATATATATGAATAATCTTAATTAATAAAAAAAATTACGAATTTTATCGCGTTTTGAATTTACTTTTTTCGCCACGTTTCGAATATTTTACACCATCCATTGTCACGGGACAAATGTCAAACGTCCATATCATTCGTCAACCTAGACTACCCTTAGGCTATTTTCACAATTTATTTTTGATCCGATCTATGCAGTACATACTAACGGATAAAATTAGTGTAGATATGTATCGATATTCAATCGCAAATACTTGAGGTTTTTCAAATGTGTTATGATGATGTTTGAAGATGTTTGTATTGGTCAAACTTTGATCAGAAACTGTAAATTTCTTTAACCAGCGGTGCTTGACGACCTATGTGCTTTTTTTCTTCTTTTCACCATTTGTCTTGTAGTTTGGTCAGAATATAAGAGAAACTACATTCACAGTCGATCTTATACACTCCATCTTGTATATATACTTGACAAATAGAACTCGTAAAAATTGACTAATCCATTTCGCCTTGAAGAATGTTCTTTTTTTGGGGTAGGATGCAAACGACTTATCTGATGGTAAGCGAACACGGCTGCCTTTGGGCATTCGCAATATCAGAGGACTTGCAATTGTGTTGCCAGCTTTTAAGGTGAGTATGGGAGAAGAGGAGTGTTATCACGAAAGCAGAACACTTTCATTCCACGCCAATTTTCTAAGTCATGGTAGTAAAGAAGTGGTAGCCGGTTCAAACCGGTTCCTTCAACAGCAACAGGAACTGCTGCTCGCTTGGACCGAAAAATTTCAAACAGAACCTCGTTTAGAAGTATTCAAAGTTCAGTATGTTAGAAAAACGAAACTTGTTAAAATCTATGTGCTAATTAATTAATTGATTATAATTTCAGATTTTATTCACGAGACAAAATTATGGATGATAAAATTATTTTCATATTTGAACCCGTTATTACTTGGAAACGGCGGTCCGATTATTTTAGTCCAGGTACATTTGAAAGAATAATATTTATTTTGTTACAAATATAAGTGTTACAAATCTAAGGAATTATAAAATCGCAGGTTGAAAATGAATACGGTAGTTATGGTAAAGACAAAAAGTATATGCGTGCTATTCGTGATATATTGTTGGAGCATGTTGGTGATAAGGCTTTATTATACACCACGGACGGAACTTACCCTGACATGTTTTTAAACGGATCAGTAGATGGCGCAGTCCCAACTATTGACTTTGGTGTAAGTACACTAATTGGAACAAACTTATCGCATCTTTCTGTAGAAAAGCGTTTGTTATAAATATTTTTATTAAATATCTTTTACATTAAAAACTGCTCAGATTTAACGGATTATGTAAATTTGTTGGAAATCTTACATAATATTTTGACTTGTGATCCATCATGTTAAAAGATTGAAATGAAAAAACTACACACTTTCTTATACGCAGTACAATTTTGGTTTTTCATGTAAAATAAAAAGACATATTCCTCTCAAAATTATTGCAAACACGAAAATATACTGTACAATTTATGCCCGTGCTTTATTTTTGTATTTATATATCTTATGCTAGTAGATAGTTAGTTGAATATTTTCTTTACAGAGTTCCACTAATATCGATAATATAATCAAAACTTTCCGTCGCTATTTTCCACATGGACCGCTAATGAACTCTGAATACTACACTGGTTGGCTCACCCATTGGAATGAATCTTTACAACAAGCTTCGGCTCGTAGCGTAGCCAGTACCCTTCGTACCATGCTTGATAGAAACTTCAACGTTAACTTTTACGTGTATTTTGGCGGTTCGAATTTTGAATTCAGTTCCGGTATGTGAAATTTTTTATTGAATCTTAATCAACTGTTCGTTTGTTTTAAAGAATTTACTGAGTGCTTCCAGATAAAAAAAAGGTTTTTTTCTCTTATTGATCTCACGTTTTAGGTGCAAATTACGACACCAGTTATTTACCTGATATAACATCCTACGATTATGATGCACCACTAAGTGAATCTGGAGACCCGACAGAAAAGTATTATGTTATAAGAAATATTTTATCTGAGGTGATAACTATTAGCAATATTTTTAATCAATCCATTGATCAATTATCTAAAATAATTCGTGTTCACGGTTTTAGTATTATCCTGAAGTGAAAAATATACCAGTGCCAACTCCATCCAAGAAAGCAGCCTACGGAGAAGTCATTTTACAGCCAAGGGGCAGTATTTTAAGTACAAAAGGTCGGCGTCACTTCGGAAAAATGTACGAAAACGTGACAGGTTCCAATCTTCCCACGTTCGAATCTTTAAGGCAGCGAGGTGGTTTTATACTTTATGAAACTATTATTTATGATACGAATACAGAGGGAGAACTGAAAATAGCAAAACCAAGAGACACCGTTTATGTCTACGTAGACGGAGTAAGTCACCTATATCTATATTATCTATACACAGAATGCGTTGAAATATCATGAAAAAATTGTGTGGTTTTCCTTGTTTTGGGTCTAGGAAGTTATCTGCGGGCATTCGCGACACAATTCATAAAAATCCATCACAATCAGATAAATAGTTCATGGAGGAAAACACATATAGATGCTTTTATAGTGAGGCAAACAAATGGAAGCTACCACGGCTATAGTTTGAATAACCATAGTTTTAATAGATTAACTTATATTTGCGGTTATTTAAATAGGACCTACTTATTTACGGTGGTAGTGCCACGCAGTGGTTCCCGCTTCCTTCCTCCCTTCTCATTCCTCCTCCCTCCCCTTTTCAAAAATTACCACCCTTAAAGGCTGGCCATGCATTTGCAAGTTCTTTACATTTACAAAAGTCCATGGGTGGCGATGATTCCTTACCACCAGGTGAGCCGCTTGTTCGTTTGTCATTCTACTCCATAAAAAAAAATACATAGTCATACAAATATGACTGTCATATTTGTACTGATGGTATAGAGTTGTATAAATTAACCTTGCCAATATGAAACCACACAGACACTTAAAAACATGCAAAATGATGCATTTGATCAAAAACGTCTGGCGATCCGAACTTCGTTTAGAAGGTTTCGTTAGGTAATACTTAAAAACAAAGTTTAAACTTTTTCCTTTTTATATATTTTTCACAGACATAACTAAAAAGGTATACATACGTAACGATTTACGACATACATAATATACGTAACGATTTGATTAACAAATCACTTATTTAAAATTACCGAGGCATTAAATGTACTTTTCTATTTACTACGCCAAGCAAGAGAAAATCAAACTATTTATTTACTGTGTTTCAGGATTTACAAGGAATACTATATAGAAATTGTAAACAAACTATCTTGAATATAAGAAGTAAACCTGGATCCACTCTATCGTTATTGGTAGAGAGCCAAGGACGTATTAACTATGGATACTACATCCACGACTACAAAGTAAGTGAAAATAAAGATATTTGCATGCAGAATATTCATTAACGCCATAGTTTCTAGTACGATTCGAAGCATGAATAGCCATCTTGTACTATACGAGATGCAGACACACTTTGAAACTGTGTAACCTAAAAACTATAACAGTATATATAATTTAGTTGATATCTAGTTAACTTCAGTGAAATCTGGGCGCCTAACTTATTACTGGCGGCAAAGATTCTAAGTTATATCATGCACAAAAATAGTATTAGTATTATTATAATAGTATTTTCGGCTTGATTTTTTTGTTCAAGATATCTAATATATCATTAGCAATACATTATGAATTATGTGTGATTATAAATTAAATTAATAGGATTTAAATAAACTTTAGATAAAGTTATAAAAGAGCTTTTAGTTTATTTAGTACCACTCCTTTCGCTCGAAAAGCAGTCTGTTAGCTCTTTTCAATATTTTTGGCTTTAGATATACTGATGTCTTTGTTTATCTTTCTTCACAGGGCATACTAAGTACGGTGCGCTATAACAATAAAGTACTGGACGGGAAATGGTCTGTAACGGGTTATCCTTTAGATTTCAATAGTTTTGAGCAAAGAGCTCTAGAGAATGAAAAAGAGCTTAAGCGAGGTCCTGTTTTTTTCGACGGTTCATTCACTGTCCCTACCGTTGGAAACACTTTGGAGACCTACCTGGATACTACCGGTTGGGGAAAAGTAAGTTTTTTTAAACAATGTCTTTATTGGTCCTCTGAATTAAAAGCACACACTCTAATTGTGTTACTATGTCACTTTGTTGAGTTAACTTATTTTAAGATTTTCATCGGGTTTATATATTCTTTAAAATTTCCGAAGTTCCGAACGATTTGCAAAGACCGAAGTTTTTTAGTTCAAGCGCTAATTAAAGTCCGCGGCCACATACACGCTTGTTAACATTTCTTAAAAAAAATTAAAATAATAACAGTTACCTACCACAGACATCTTCACCCGGATTTTAGTTGCGATTTATCGTTAGCTTATTTAAGGTCATTTCACAAAATACATTTATCTAATATATATTTGTTTGCTTTTTAGGGTTACGTATGGATCAACGGACATAACCTCGGCCGCTATTGGCCTGGAGTAGGACCTCAAGTGACCCTTTATGTACCAGGTGTGTGGCTTCTCCCAGGGGCTAATAGCATTGTTGTGTTGGAACTCGAAGTTGCACCAACAGAACTAACTATGCAGTTTATTGACACTCCAATTTTAAATAGAAAAGGATTTATGTGTAAACTGTCATAGCCTTTATTTGTTTAAATAAATGATGTTAATTGTGTTGCCTAAGATTCTTATTAAAATTTCTAACGGTTCTATATTGCGTACTTTTAATCTATAGGACATGGTTTTGTATTCTTTTCTGAAGTAAGTAACGAGTCTGTCCATAGCAGCCCATTACCTCGTGCTACCAAGTGCTTGATCTAATTAAATACCTCTAAACTCTATCTAGCTGTACACTACGCATAGCATCCGAAGGAATAAGACGTTAAAACTTTTATATTTTAATGGAAACTTTGCCCCTCAAAATGAAACATGCGCACATTATTGGTTTGTAGTAGAATAATTTGTAATGGTGTGGTACTTCCCCAGGCATTTTGCACAGTCCTAGCACTACAAAATTGAGTTTCAAACCATGATGTCCATTCATCCCTTATATACATATAAATGTAAGAGTACATAGAAAGTTAACACCATTACTTCTTATTATTTGGGAAGGAAATGATTGATCAAGCAATTAAGCTGATGGCAAGCAAGGACTTCCGCACGTTGAGATCTACGTGTTGTAGATTCGGAAGGAGACATTATAAGCGTGTTCCCAACAACAAAAAGGTGTATCTCTACTTACCTTTTCTTTTTAAATGAAGTGATAAGGCAAGCTAGTCCGCCTAATGGTAATCGCCACGTCTGCTCATAACACTCCCACAGTGCCTACGGTATCTGTTTGGCACTGCCTTCCGCTCTTCACCCAGCGATATAATATTTATATATGTATGCTAAGTAATTACGCTGGCAACATTGCTCTTCAAACCGGATCACAGTAGTGCTGTGATCCGGTAGTGTAGGCATTACTGCTTGGCGATAGAATAATTGACAACGCAGTAGTACTGCCCAGATGGACTCTGCAAAGGAGTCCATCTATGTTGTCCTTATTTTCGCCAATAGACAACTGATTTTAATAATCGCTTTTTTGTGATTAGTGGACACCAGGTAACTTTTTGAAATGACATGGGGAATGTATGTCGATTCACGTATTTTTGTTCTATAAAAATAGGGTGTTTTTTGATTTACATGTAGTAGTATTTACAAGTACTTTATTTTCATGCAATTAAAAGCCAAGACGAGTCATTCAATGAATTCTGCAAGAGTGTTTAACACATATGTAACTTAATTTAAAAACTAAGAAGGACGCGTATCAGTACAATTTATATATGTTCTCATAAAACTGGAGTATACAAATTATTATAATATTTCTTTAATAAGTTGCCCCTATTTTTAGACGGCGATAAGGGCGTTTCACATAGATAAAATTTACCGGTATATAATATTTGGTCCGGTTGGGAATCAAATTAATCAGTTTGGCGTTGTCTTGCATGTACCGTGAATTGCGTTATGGTCGCATACAATGAAAATGGCGCACCTATGACACATGTACCGTGTCAGCTTGTTATTAACAACAACACAGTTAACAAGTATTCATTATTTCTATCGTGTCTCGTTCTTGAGTAGCGCACACAGAATGGTTTTGAACTAAGTAATATTATTAAAACAACTATTATAGACTTCGTAACAACAAAAATAAAAATAAAATAAAGGAGCATTAACGAAGTAAATTAAGTAATGTGAGTACTGAAACAAAACTTGTCAGCTAGTGGGTCCTTCCCTGTCACTGCAAATAGTACTTTCTTAGTATTGTGTTCTATGACGCAAAGTATATCTTTGCGTCATTACATATACATAGACATACACCTTCAAATACGAATCGAATATTCCAAAGTTTACTAGACACTTTAATTAGATGAAGTAATTCATGTACTTTAAAAGATACATACTCGTACGTCATAAAAAGTAAGAAGTTTATTAGAAAGAAATATCTGAATAAGTCTTTTATTTGATTTGGAGGTAAAATTTATATAACAATTTTAGGTTTTATGTAGGATTTAATTGAAAATAAATTTCGAACATGTTAAAGAAAAACTGTACCTGTGGTCTCGCATTATCTGGTGACCTATTTACGATTACTTACTGTTCTGAGTCAAGTGGACATAGAACGTTCTACGATTAGACGACACCAGTTTCATTAAATTATATAATAGAGTATGAGGACGATACCAATGGCAAATGTATATCCTCAGTTTTATTTCATTACAAAAATATATACAATGTAACTTGAAACGATATCCATCCATATTTCTTAAATCTGTAACACAGTATAACAGTACATTATCATGTATGAAAGTATGTAAACTAAATAGAGTAATAGATTGTACCTATTTGCCACATCACCAAGCAAGCTCTTATAGATGTATGTATAACTAGGAGATATGCTACAACTTAATGTATGAGATGCGTGTCAGTGAGGAAAAGTTTGAAATTTGAACACACAGAGCAATGGAGCTATATGAAAGAAGGACAACGTTAAACCTGTCTGGAAAAAGAAACCACTCGGTAACTTAACCCACAATGTCGAATAGTTCAAATGCGCAGCTAACTTCCATCGTGCACCGCTATGGTTAAACCACACAGCTCCTTACAATATCGTGTGAGCGGAATAGTTAAATACAAATTATGAGAGTGCGAAAGAGATGTGTCCCAGAAACGATGATGCGTTGATAACATAGGCGCCGGGCGATGCCGTTTGTCGTTTGTTTCGTTCAGTCGTTGCGGGGCCCGCGACGGTGTTGCTGTACATCGCGGAATTCGCGTACTACCACGTGGCCGGCAAATAGAACCTAAAAACTTAGTAAGTATTTACGATCCTTCGAATTAACATATTTCATCTCTAAACTGTTGAGCTCTTGACTCTCTCTTCTTGAACTAGTAAGAAAAGTTCAATTAGGTGTTTTATAGACAGATTTTAAAATGCACGATATTGTTTGTAGTTTTTTTATTGTAATATTAAAGACGTGTTTCTATAAAATAAAACTCAGTTGAATTATATATGTTACTCCTTTACGTTTTAATTTTCTGTTCTAAATAAGTCTTTAATTTCATGTAGTATTTATATTTAAGTAACGTACTTAAGTGATATAAGTTTGAATTTATTATTTGAAAATAGTTTTATTTTGAAGTGTGTTTACACTTCATTAATTACTTGTGTAAACATTTGAAGTTTGACGATAAACAATATATACAAAGTATTAAATAAATTCACGCAATTTACCAAATAACAAATTGGAAGATGTTTAAATACAATCAACAGGAGGAAGCGATCAAACTTTGAACCTTTAGGACCTTGGAAATTTTATAAAACCATTTCATGGTATATAACTACTCTGATACATATAAGATATTCCATGTTTGTGTCAATGACCTTCAGTTTGTGTAAGATAGTAATAGATACAGTATTAAATAGGATAGAAAAGTTAATGAGGTTTTTTTTACTTCCGCTTGTATTATCGTTGTTTATTTATTTACTTAAAATTGGAACTGATACTAAAATAGTGATCGCTTACGTGTTTTAAACAGATTATCATTATAACTATGAACAGAATAAATACTAACAATGCTAACGTTTTTGGTCCAAACTTATCTATAAGACCTCAATAAAATGGAGTTTTAGAATACCGTTATAGTGAATGCCACAGATACGAAATGCTTTTATAATAAGTACAAATAATACTTTAAGATTTAACATCTTTATTAAATATAGTCTAAATATAAATATAAGATAAATACATTTCTATTTAAATATTTATTTCATATTATTTTACATATTTATTACCGATGTTTATTTGCCACATACATATTTATTTGCTGTGCTTTTTTAAAAATCATTCTACAAAATTATTTCAGAGTTTCGTCAAGAAATATTTAGAAAAATGACTAATAAAGAGCTCACGAGCGAGTTAGGGCCGCCTTGCAGTCTAGTACTCGCAGATGGGTCGGTATACGAAGGCAGAAGCTTTGGAGCCCAAATTCCAATGGAGGGTGAAGTTGGTAAATATCAGACTAAGGCCAAAAATTATAATTCATTTTCTTTGTTCAATTTCTTTTAATCATTGTCTCAAATCAGAGTGCTCACAACTTTTCCAGTAAAAACCAGTTCAAAAGTTTTCAATCAAGTATTAACTATTATATTTTTATTGTTAAGTTATTATATAGATAATTAAACGTAACATTAATTTTATTCCCAAATTACCACGGTATTACACAACTTATAAAATTTGTGCCGCTATAGACACATTTTCGTAAGTGTCGCTGCGTACATGCTCGTTACATGGGGGAGTAAGGGAATTTGTGGAGGATTATTACCCGCTAAAAGCTTTTAAGTGAAATATCCCCTAGGGAACCTATGGGACTGCTATGTGTCGCTATCTGTATCTAGTCAACTTCAGTAAACAATCGAGGGCTCGGGACCCATCCTCATTGCGTACAGGGCAATGAGGTAAGAAAAGGCGACTAGGGATAATTGGCCTCTTGCTACAAGATATCATGTAGCCTCCAAACTCAAGATTCGTGACAATGGTTTATTTAAACATATTTACTTAAAGAACATACAAAAATTAACACACAAATAATGAAAGTAGAAAAGTTACTACATGTCAAATTTGCTGATATTCTGCATTTAGTGAAGCTTTTAGACGATACCAATTATGACATTGCCACGTGCATAAATTCCTATACTTTTTTTGGATATAAAGTGGCTAGGCAAGGAAGTCATTGAAATTTCAATTCAACATTGAAAAGTGTTGCATACCAACATAGACAATGCGCGCCAGGCGGACTCAGCCAAAAAACTACCAGTCGCAACACTTCATTACCACTGTTCACATAATCACTGCATATTATTTTTGAATAGATTTTCTCATTACTACCCTACTTATTTCTAGATGGGAATGAAATCCAATATTTTCTTTTTTAATAAGAAAAATAACAGCATCAACAAATATAAATGCGACTGCATGATAACGTAGTGGTTCAAGTGGTCACCTCGCCAACTAACCACAAATAGTTATTATCTGTAACTGTTGCCAAATGTGGGTGTATTTTGTGTATGTAGTAACAAAATGTTCAAATATTATGTTTGTGTCACACATATAGCGATGCTTAGTACTGGAATAGTTTTTTTTTTTGAAAAATGGAAGCTTAACTTAACAGCCTGTGCCTTTTTTACAGTATTTCAGACCGGTATGGTTGGGTACCCTGAGTCATTGACGGATCCATCTTACCACGCCCAGCTGTTAGTACTTACTTATCCCTTGGTCGGCAATTATGGAGTACCGGATGAACAGGATCGTGATGAGCACGGCATACCAAGGTTTTTACTTTAACGTCCCAATAAGAACTTGTATTTAGAATGCTTACTATTTAGACTATAAGAGTAAATGCATCCAAGAGAGATGGTTTTTTAAATATTTTCGCCATTTATTATAAGGGCACAGACCGCCACGCGACCCCAGTGCGGATTGACGGACTTCACATATCAAAGAATTTTTTTTTATCCTGTCATAAATATGCAGGTTTCCTCAGGATGTTTTCTTCACCGCTGAGCACATGGTAAATCAGCACTTAAAATTGTTAATTACAAATCAACAAATTCATTGGTGCTGGCATCGGGGCACTCAGGTTGCTTAAGTGTATTGAATAAAAAACGAGCGCTCGGACACTGAGAGTACCACGTCTAATGCTCTTTCATTTTAGGATAAATTAAAAAAAATTACAGATGGTTTGAGTCAGAACGTATTTGGGCGGCAGGCTTAATAGTGGGAGAAGTTAGTACCCACGCATGCCATTGGCGGGCGCAACGCTCTCTAGGTGCATGGTTGAAGTCACGTGGCGTGCCTGGCTTGTGCGGAATAGACACACGCGCCTTGACACATCGCCTACGAGAAGGAATTATGTTGGGTCGCATTATACAAGGGATACAGCCGTTTTCCCCTCAACCGCCTTTGTCAGATCCTAACGAAAGAAATTTGGTAGCAGAAGTTTCTACAAAGGTAACAATAAAATCTTCAAAGGAATAGTTTTTTCACAATTTATCTTTATTTGAAAATTTTGTTTTAACCTATTTTCTTTGTTTAGGAACCTAAAATTTTTAATGCGGATGGTGAAATCACCTAAATTTTATGTAGTACTACCAAGTATTACTTTTAAGCTTAAAATTTAAATGTATCAATAAATTGTTCGTAGTAAAAT
>DWHQ01000510.1:0-13676 GCA_018247955.1 Eurytides marcellus marcellus | reverse complement strand
ACCCGTAGCTGCGTGGCTCTACCACCGGTAGATGGTCACAATAAGGGAATAAATTACTCCTATATTAATCCAGGATGCAAATTTACTGGAACAGATTATTAAAAAGTTATTTAAATAAACACTAAAATTACATATTGAAATAAAAATTCAAAATACGAATACGGTAATGGATGTTACTATTACGACACAACTTTAAAGTATGCAACGAGCTGGCTTCAGCTAATTTCCTGAGTAGTTTTAATGAAAGAGATAGGAGCTTTCAGCTAGAGTTTTGAGACAGGTGCAATAAAACGGTGGATAAGATTTTTTTTTATTTACCATCCTGCGCTTGAATATTACTTTTTTTTTCCGTAAGGCTATTTTTGAGATTTTAAAATGTTTTTACTATCACAAACGCGGATTTTTAAGAATAGTGTCGGTGAAATATATATGAAAGCATATTTAAATTAATTCAAAGAATTTAAAATAATTATCGTCATTTAATAGCGTATTAAAAAAAATATAATTTTGTTAAATTAAACTAACGTGTCAGCATTGGTCTCATATTACAAAAAGACAAAATTATTAAAATGGCAATGTTATAGCTTTTTATTATTAGATTTAAATAAATCTTTATTTAATATCAGTTATGATAAAGTAAAAAATGTCTATAGATTTGGTGCCGGCGCGGTTCAGTGTGGCCATCATGCTGTTCTTCGCGTGCTGGGTAAACTACATGATGAGGGTCAACATGAGCGTCAACATCATCGCTATGGTGCCGGATGATGCGAAAACAACTTCGTTAGTATTCTTTTTATTTCATATCCCTAATATTTAATTCGCAAAAAACATAATAATATAGTCTAAAGAGTATTCTACTATATCGTTTAAAACTACGCAGATCTATTGTCCAAGACTTGTGTTTTGAGCTGTGTTGACGCGATAAGCGTACGTTAGTGGTTTCTAGACCTAATATTTATTTAGACACATAATGGAGGGAATATTCAAGACGTTCACTGCTAAGGACATATTTAGCCAATGGTACAGCTTCTAGCAATCAAGAATGTGCAAGGTCGGCTAGATCGCAGGGTTGCCAGTTAATTAGATACAGTGTATCGGCAGAAAAAGTTAACAGCTTTGAAACGTTCAAGTACATTATTGTTGTGGACGTACTTTATATATACAGTATATAGTATAGTACATATATATTTATACAGCATTATTATAAAAAAGTATTTCTTCTGTCTTTTTAGCTAGTTTTAGATTTGTAACGTTAAGTCTTTCAACAAAGTGTCCTGTTATTCATAGGTATATATTGGCAAAAGAAATAAATGAACGTCATTGGCAACAATCTCAGGTTATTTATCACCATGTATATTTGAAACGTTTAGGAATATACAAATTTTGTGAAGATGCTACGCATTGGAGTTGTGGGATTTCCCCTTGAGAGCAATTTAAACCACAATAACAAGTTTTTGCGAAAAACATTCGACTGGCTATCGTCACGCTTAGGTGTAGCGCCGAATGAATATAAACACGAAATAATGCCGTTATAAGATAATTTTTCATGTCGTTTCCTTTTTTATTTAAGTATATATAAAATCCTATGGCGTAAAATATTTCAGATACCATCTGGCTGCTACGATAGATGCTACTGTACGCATATTTCTATTCATTCTAAGATGTAGATTGAGATGCAGAATGCACGCACAACATTAAAACTGAGTTGAATGAACATTCGTTGAGTTTAAAGAATTTTAATTTTCAATGTGTATTTTTAAAAATTATGAACTGTTAGGTTTTTAATATTCTCTAATTTTTATAAGATAAGGTGAGGCAAGCAAGGGATTAACCTGATGGTGTGCCTTGGCTTCTCATTGAAACACACAACATCCAAAAGAGGATTTAAGCAGATAACCAGACGGGTATTTGCAGACGTAAAAGAGTGGACCCGCGACAGTCTGATTTTTAAAATTGTGAAGGAAGCAAGCTTTACTTTGTTGCAAGTTTGTAGCATTGAATCATGACCAGAATAAAATATTCGGGATATTTAAACATTTGAGTTGAACACGATAAATCTTTAGAATAAATTATTTTATTACATCGATGATACTTGGTCACGCAGTCACAATATATTTTACTCCATTGTGGATTCAATGAGGTAAATGAACAACATATATTAGAAACAAATTACCCTCTACTTGTCAAAGTAAATGATTTATTGTATCCCTGTACACATGGCGTTAGATTATTGCATCCTCATGGATTTTATTCTTTGCTATAGTGAAATACGGAGACACACATATTAAAGACGACATATGTCAAACGAATAAAATAAGTAATGTTCAAGTTTCTACATAAGTTATAATACGTTTCCTGTTTGTTTCTATGAATAGGCATACAAAAAAGATTCATAAAAATTTACAAAACCATGTTAGAGTATGTTATATTGAAAGAGTTATTTCTACATGACTCTATTATCAGACTGGTTTTTAATAAGAACTAACTAGAAAAGTTAGAAGTAAGACAAAACAAGAATTACTACCAAATCAGATGAAAAATTATCTCGAGGATTTTTTTATATTATTTCTTACCCAAATTAGTAGATTTTTATTAAAGTGATATACAAAAAAATCATGGAATTTTTTCATTGCAGCTAACACTATAAAATGCTGCAACAATCAATTTTAAAACTTTTTCCAAAACCGATGCTGATAATTGATCCCAGTAAAACAACTGCTTGCATTACTACACTAACTGCTCGAATGTAGAGGTCCTGTCACACCACAGAACATAATATTATTTTTAATGACATCAGAGGTCATTTTCGATGAAAGTAGTTATAAGCGAAACGAATCAAAGTAACGTTAAACATTTTCCTTAAGCTTTTCCTGCTATCGTTCACCGAGTGGCATAAGCGCTGTGAGTAAAACCACATTTCTTAGCACAGCACGCTGGCGCCGTGTTTACGTTTCGAGTGAAGGGCCTAACGGTACTGGTTGCCAGCCTTCTTTATCGACGCATTAGTCACTAACGTCATACACGCACGAAGGCCTCCTTGATAGGATGAAAGGCAAAGGTCGACATTTAATAATAAGAGTGACAGAAATTGGCAACAGAGGAAAATCTTGGAACGGCCTCTACAAGTTTTCAAGATTTAATATGACGTCGTAATGCTTGATAATTTTTTACTGATTTCAAGAGTGATGCTTATTAGTTCGATCCGTAAATACGTAGTTTTTAATGGAATTGTAAAATACTTACACATGTTAGTCTATTACGTACTCTTAAGTTATGCACGTTAAACATCAGCTGTATGTTCTTTATGGGTTTTTTAATATGTTTTAAAAGGAGCACTGATGGTTCAACAAGCCTGCAGCTTGACCATATTTTAAGTGGTGGCAGGTTTGAGAAAACTCTCATCCTCTGAAAACGCCGATATATCCCATTAAGGATATAGTACATAACATTACAATATTTTCCTGAAAATGATTTGTGTAAAGTGTATTAAAAATCCGTGAAATATTTCCAATTTAACCATGTGTATCTCCCAAAGATAAGACAACAATTAGATTTAACCAGATATTTAGCCATTAATAGAACCTTGAAGTTGTCAGTTGTTTTACTGCATAACAGCAATGTATTTTTTCCCTATGTAGCGATTTAAAGGCGATTATTTTGAGAGAAAATATCAGGCATAGATTAAAGTGTTGCAGCTTAGAGCCAAAGGAATTTAGAAAATTTAGAAAAAGTTTTTAGTTAGTTAAAAAACACAGGTTGAAATTATCCTTACCTTTAGACACCCAACTTCCATGTCTCGTCATCTCACTATAAACATACTCTATTAACTATTAAACATACTACTATCTCATAATAAATAAAAAATTGCTGAATAAGAAAAAAGATAACGCTGGATAAACGATTAATTTTTTAAAGTAGTACTGTATCATATAAAACTCAAGGACTTTCTTCTACCATTAAGTTATTAAAATGTAAATCTTTCCTACATCGACTTCAATTTTTGATAGATTTTTTTTTTCTTGTTTATCATTTTTCAAATACTTTGGTTGGTTATTGTCACGTGACGGCATTTAAAATCAGAGAGAGGCAACTCAGAGGACACATACTTTCCACAAACACACGTGACTTTATACAGTTTCACTTTAAATATTTAGTTATTGTGAATACTGTTAATATAAAATATTTCGACTTAACTATGAAATAAAGAGTAATGAAGTAATTTGATGCACAACCATTCTACTCTCAGTCTATCTTTAAAAATAACAATTTTGACATTGCTTGCTAGCCCTTCGGAGTACAGACACAAGGTTTGTAGTAATTGTTAATAAAACCTCGTTACAATGCTAAACGGTAATTAATGATTTTTGAATCGATTTCTTTAACTATTATATCATCACATGTTTCCTTTGAGTGTTCAAGCAAAATCTGCATTTACTGTGAACGCTGTGATGCGTGAAAATTTTCCAACAACGAGGCTTTGTTACTCGCATGCCGTATTGTAAACTAACATGAGATTGTTTGTTATAATACTTAATTTTATATACTTCGATGTGGCATAATATTGTCGTTTTCTTTATCAATGCGTCTAATTAAAATACCTAAATAGCGAATCGAATGACTAGAAACCTATTACCGAATATAGTAAAAGGATAAAAAAGATACATTTAGAATAACTTATTTATGATCGTGAGCTAGGGTTCTAGGGTTCTTGTGTTCGTTGTGTGTTGGTATTGTGTTGTTTTCACGACATTCGATGATAAATTCATTGTAGCTGAATTGAATAATTTTTAAAAATTGTTTGCTGTAAAATTTAACGTACAAAAAGTGTAGGATGCATTGAGCGCGGGATTCTTCAATATCATGGACGTTAGTAAAGGGGGGTATTTCTTTTTTTGCTGCCATAATTTTGGGAGGGAGAAGGTTGACCACCGGCAACCTCACTCACCGGAAGAAACGCAGAAGTACAAGTACTTGCATTTTACGCCGATTTTTCTTAAGATTGTGATACTTATCCGGTCGAACCGGCCGATTCAGCAGCAGCAAAAAAATTTAGAATAATGTCAAAAACAATTGAATTTATATGTAAAAAAGCAACGCATAGGTGAATGACGATCATATCGTTTCGTTTCTCGATGCTGGAATATCGATTTTCATGCATTATATAGTAGCCATGAGAAATTTGAAACGATCGTAAGCAGACCTGAGTAAAGAAACATGCCCGTTCGCTTCGTTGCATTTAGATGTTGTGGGGATTTTTCAATGTACTGCTAATCGTTGCTTGTTTTTATCTGTGAATATATTTAAAATGGTAAATTTTAATAAACATGTTTTAACTATGAACAATTTATTTAATAAAACACGATAGGGTAGGAAAATTTTGGACATTTGAGATAACTGCTTTGCAATGTGCTTTATTGAATGAAACATTTTATTAAACATACCTAACTGTTCATTGACTTCTAACAACCGATTTTAAAGAAACAGAGAAAACGCCAAAATAACATAACCTATACATACATATATCATTCGAAATTTGTAAGTTATCTTCAGGAAGCACAGGTGCTTTACCACGATAAAGTTCTACAATTATTGAAAAAAAAATAATCAAATACTAAATTTACAGCAACCTAGACTTATCTCATTCAATTATTGATGATGATCTTCAGATATGACTTACTAAGTACCTATTCCGTTCAATTTCATCTGTTATTAAAGCAACTTTAACATCAAACCGTTGACTATATTATTCTATTGTTGTCCGCAGGGTGAAAAGCGAATGCGAGGCCATCGCTAATAATGACAGCTCATTGTATAACGTCAGCACTACAGTGGTAACAAAGCGGCAGTTACGGCAGGTAATCATTACTCCCATACACTCACAGCGCACAATATTGTTAACACAACTCTATTGCGCTATGTACACACACATATACGTTTATTGAAACTTCTCTGTACACCCCTCAGCTTTACACACATCAGCACACAACTTGTTAAGAGTAAAGAATATGTGCAGTAAAGTGCACAAATTTTTACAAACTTATGACTACTTATATCGATTTTATCGCGTTTATGTTTTTACCGTATCAAATATTTTCTGGGACTAGTTGAGAATTTTGACGTCTGAAGTAAATCAAATAAAACATGTGTATGTAAATTTTTTATTTTAAAATGATTTCAAATGAATAATGGAATTGTATATGGGCCAGAAATATGATGTATTAATGCAGAATTCAATGCAAGTTTTTTTTAACGCTGTGGCATATATTTAACAACATTCATACGAATTGCAAGATTTCGTAACTCATTGCGACCTGAATATTTATAATGCTGCGACAATGGGGGCTGATATTGTTTACAGTACACTATGCTGCACCTGGTCATACATTACGCATACGACAATTAGTTTTCGTTGAATATAGTCTTAGTCATTTTTTATTAACTGAAACCATACTTCTCAACAGTTCTTTCAAGAATATTCATCATCGGTCGTTGTCTCAGTATAAATCCTTACATTTAAAATTTATCATACATAGGCTGAAACTATTGCCCGTTGTAATAATCCTAATTTTTCTTATTGAGTGTCTTAACGATGTACACATCATTTTTTCAATTCAAGCGAATACTATTGGTTGGAGCCCTATATAGTTCCATTACATTATCTACATATTCTTCTGCGTATCGTCCGATGAATAAGGTGGCCGGTGGTCTATCCTCACCCTCTCAAATCCTTCCCCTCCTATCCCCTTTCTTTCCCAATAACTGAAAAAAGATAATGCGCCAGGCTTTTGAAATTAAGAAATGTCATCAGCTTGGGACCGTATGTTTCACAAATTTAAATCAGAAATCAAACATACCCACGGCTAGACTTTAAGATACAGTGTAGATGGGACTCATAATTAATAATTATGATACACGATAAAATCCGTAAAACCTACCGTTTTTTTTTTTTATTTTATTAACGTGTACATTTTCTTATCGAGTGAGTCATCGTGACCTTACCTTATAACATACCAAATGATAAGCAATGCACTTGAATTTCAGCTCGCAATCGTAAATATAATCCAAAAAAAAAAGAAACGTTTCTCTCCTTTTTAAGACTTGATTAATATTGATAGTTAAACATCAGGAAAGGTAGTAGATAAATATAAAAGCTTAATTGAAGCTTTTATATATCGTAAATTATTAATACAAAAAATGAGGTTTGCGTGTTTGTTCTTTTTACACAACGTTGTAATGTAAGAATGCTTCACCTAGTTTTCATACAGTATTATAATATAGACGTAAAACACTTATAATGTAAATTTATGCATGTCTTTATTATAGATCTATGTTATAAACGTATCGGTTCTTACATTTTCAGCCTGAAGGTGTGGTCACATTTAATTGGACAGCGCAGCAGCAGGCATACGTGCTGTCAGGGTACTTTTGGGGTTACGCGATCACGTCGTTAGTCGGTGGCACGGCTGCAGAGCTATGGGGCCCGAGGAACGTGGTGTTCATCACGATGCTGATCAGCGCTGTTTTGACAACGCTGTCACCGCAGGCGGCGAGACTGCACTATCTGGTGTTGGTTGGAGCCCGCTTCATCATCGGATTGGCGGCGGTGAGTTCGGTTTCTTTACAAAGTTTCTCCGGCGACTTTGCTAACGTTGATTTTGATTTGGGATAATTTCTTCCATACCGCCACCAAAAATAACCAAAAATATCCAACATAAATTTCCTTTTTGCTTTGAAGGAGTTTCCTGGTGTCTTCTTGTTGACATCTCTATGGCACTCCTAACAAAGAAAAAACCTATCAAAATCGATGAACAATTGGCGGAGCTATTGCATATTATACACATAATAAACAAACGAATTAAGAAACTCCTTATTCCAAAAAAGTCGGGTAAAAAAATCATACCGAAACGTTGCTCGGTTGTTATGCGAACGAAGGAGAGGCCAACGAATTAACAAACACTCAGAAATATACTATTAGTAATCATTATCGTTGCTTTTTGTGTCTGAATCTTAAACGTTGAAAGTCGGGTATTAATAGTGGCGTAAATGATACGTATGTTAGCATTCGCATTCTCGAAGGCTTAAAATTTGATATTCATGTTATAGTATTAGTACCCAAGTAAATGTGTTATCTTTAGTACCTTACTATTAATTAATATGGTGAACGTACGGAAAGACATTTAAAATTATTATTTAGGCTTTCATTTCGCTTATATGTATTTGCCCAACCTTCTATGTTATCTTATAAAAATAAATGAAAAGTTTAAGAAGTTGTATTATAAACAAAGTATAAGTCATGAAATAAACATTGTGTTCAAAATTATCGCTTTTAAAATGTAATGAGTTAGTGATTATAATTATGAACAATTTGCCATAATTTAATTCCGTGAAGCAAATAAAACATATATTACGGACGGGGAATTCATTAGATATTGTTTAGTATATTCACGGACTTTCTAATAAAGCTTTGACTAAGATACACCTTTATGCAAGATGTTCTTTTATTGTTGAGCTAAAAAACAGTTGTCAGCGAATCTAGAATTTTATAGTAAGAGCCCTTTTTACAGCATATTACCAATGAGCATATTAACCTACCAATTACTTATACATGCAGTTATTTAGAGAGTGACAAATTAAAACATTTCTAAGCACAGAATGACGTATTTTATGTATGATTACATAAAATATTTTTTTCCGTAGTTTAATAATATTTGGGCAAACTATTTTTAAAAATAAATTTTTGCATTAGCGATATGTTTAGGTACTGTACTGTATCTGTTTTTTTTCTGTGTAAGACCATGTAGATGTCACAGGTATTATGACTTAAAATTATATTTTATATACAATATTATACAAGATCATCCAATTGCTTACTATTCCATGGACTCCCGGCTTATTCCAACTATCGTAAAAAGGGCCTACCTTAAGTTTTCTTTAAATTTGCAGATAAAATAAGATCACCATAATAATAATAATAATAAATCTGGGTGTTGGAAAAATGTTTGTTATATTTATTTTTGACAGGTTTAGCCCGGAGTCACACAGAAGTTGACTTTTTATTAAATTCAAATTATTCGCGCTATTGTATGCCTTGCTACTTTCGTCTTTTCTGATCTTGACTGACTTGATGCTTTCAGCCTATGTGGCTCTATAAAGTTTCATCGGATCACCGAATTCGGGGAAATGCTAGTTTCGACGAATTGGAGTTCGGTCTTAACTAAATAAACAAGTAATTACGTGCACTTTTAGGGTTTCCTGTTTCCTGCTCTGCACGCTTTGGTAGCGCATTGGGCGCCTCCGGCTGAAAAGGGCAAGTTCGTCAGCGCCCTTCTTGGTGGAGCCATCGGGACTGTCGTCACGTGGTCACTCACCGGTCCCCTGATTGAGAACTTCGGCTGGGATTATGCTTTTTATATACCCGGTTAGTTAATACATAATAACTTGTTCTAGCGTCAATATACTCAGTAAATATTGAAAGAAACTAAGTTTACGTTTTCTATCAAGTATAATGAGAAGTTTAACTCCCGACGATTTAAATGCGAAAATAGAGTAGTTCTTTTATTAAAGTGATAAAAAAGCGATAAACATTTTAGTATAAAAGTTAGTTTTTATTAATCATGATTGCATTGTTTATAGTATAACAGCTGTTTATACAAAATGGTGAATATTTGAGGTTACGTTTCTTAACTTTAAGTAATTCAGTTTAGATGAGGTTTTCCCGATAACTCGAAGTTACTAAAAAGTCTAAATTACATCTTATAAAAAATTATCACCGATTTTTGAACCTCGAAGTCGTAAAAACTATTAAGTCACCTTCACATATAACTAGAGTAGTCTAGTCATAATATGCTCAAGTTTATGCTACGCGTAAACTCAATTAAGAATACCAGACAGTAACTGGAAATAGACTTTCTTCCATATTAAAATTCAGTGCGTAAGTATACAAGGTGATTTCTAAATTGCTTTATATTGGTGTTAACTTTCTCGTTAAGTTATTTATAACAATTTTAAAGTTAAAACAAAACAATCGAATTTGACTTTGATAAAGTCATTAGGTTTTTTTTATATGAATATTCAGCTGAGCCGGGGAAGTAACTCTTTGTTTCAGACCGACGTACAACCTCTTTGAGGTTGGCAAGAGATTTGCCTCCTTTTCACATCAAAACTATTTACTTATTAGCTTGCAAGTTGTATCTCATTGGTATCGTTATGCGATTAATGCTTAGAGCGTCGGTCGTTAGAGAATGTAAGTTTCTAGATACAAATAAGTGGCGTTAACCTAAGACTAACGTTTGCACAAATTTCTTAAGCGCATATGTAATCTAACGATTAGTACTATTAGTACTTGAAAAAATATATTACGATGGTTGTCTACATTAAGATGTGCCATGGATTAGTTGACTTGCAGACATCCTGCAGTTCTCGTTAGATATGTCGAAGATTACTGATCCGATTAGCTAAAACAAACTCCAGTTTTTACATAAAGGTGTAGCGACGCACCAATATATTTACTTCCACTTTTTCCATTGTTTTATCCACATTTATATCAGCTTTACTAGTCTCGATAAAACATAAGTGTATGACTATTACATTCATAGATGGATTGATGTCGTTAGTGGCTGTATTTTCTAGTTTACTGCATTACAACATTAAAATTTTTG
The DNA here is from genome assembly GCA_018247955.1 of Eurytides marcellus marcellus. Taxonomy (NCBI): domain Eukaryota; kingdom Metazoa; phylum Arthropoda; class Insecta; order Lepidoptera; family Papilionidae; genus Eurytides; species Eurytides marcellus. Next base: position 3,018 of record DWHQ01000510.1, on the reverse strand, counting down.
GTCCTACAGGAATAATCGCAACGGTTTGGTGCGCTTTTTGGTGGTACCTGGTGTACGACTCACCAGTAAAGCATCCGCGCATCTCCGACAAGGAGAAGAAATATATCCTAGACGAAATCGGCGACAAAGTCAACCAAAGCACGAAGGACAATAAGGTTTAAATATTTGACGTTATTAATAATACTGTTAAAATGAAACTAAGTTACGGATTTTATCCATTTATTAAACTTTCACACAAAATTCAATTGTGTAGAGGCGGACTTAATGCTTAAGGCATTCTCTACCGTTTCATTTGGTTTTTAATTTCCGACGTTTGAAACACTATACAGAGTCCATGGTTACGGGACAGACTGAAAAGTATCAAGATCTAGTTTAATTATATCAATGTCTAGCATTCGCGTGAATACAAGAAATCATTATAATATTGCGTTTATCAATTCAGTTCCTATATGTTATTGAAGCGGGCCGATCGAGTTCTCGTTATACTTGTTGTTATAATAAATAACGAGTTTGACGAGAATGTGCTAGATATGTCGTGTCTGATAGGCACCCATAACAATTACAGTTAATGGGAAATTAAATTGTCGTCACTGTACTCGAGCAAGGTGGCTGCGAAATACTTGGAATTTAATGTCGCGATAAATCTTATATTTCCATCTTGATTCCTAATGCATTATAGATGATTTCTTTGAAGATCGTGGGAAGTACTAAGATGATTTTTTATTATAATATTTATAGAGTTCATAAAACGTAACACTTGCATACAGTAAAACGATTCAGCCTTCTTAAGAAAAAAAACTAACGAGTAAGGCGAGCGCCTGTTGGTAAGCGACACGATTGCCTATAGAAATTCAGTACCTCATAATAATTTGAACTGCAGGGGCTCGGAGCTACTTAATTCTGCAGTGCTCTTGTCACCCAGAGTTGTGAGAAATCAAGCTGGAAACATGGCCACTTTGAACCGAAATACGGTAGTGCGTGCACATAACTGCTTAGCATCTCGCTATCATAGGATAATCTGTACTGCACTGAACTTAAGTTTCAAACTCAGTATAATATTAACTAAAGAGCAGGTGCACATTAAATTGTTGTTCTGTTGCAATATGTAAAAAAAACAAACACAAACCCTTTCACATTTATAATATTATTTAGTATAATATAAATAGATTCGATTTTATTTATTTACTTAGCCTTAAAGACAATTAATTATCTTTAAAACGTTTATAATTGATTGACATTATTTTATAAGTATATTATATCAAATACAGTGTAAACCAGTGTATAACGACACTGAAAGGACTGTACATGTTATGACGTTATAAAGAGCTGTCGTTAAATGCAGTGAAGATAAATTAGTATTAAAAAAAGAAAAAGTTTGTTTCAGGCTAGCGTTAGTAATTACATCAAAAACATCTTATTTGAACAGGATTGCATAGTCTGTTATTTTCGTCTGACGTCTTTTGCTGCACCAGTAATATTGTTGTATTTCTTACTTATTTTTTTTCAAGTCTTGCGATATTCAGACATCTTGGTGATAAAGAAACTACTTTAGCAATAATTTTGCTTCTTATGCTGCTGATATAATCCGGAAAGTATTTTCATTTTAACAATATGTATATTGCGCTTCATCATCAGATAGTACCGCCGTTCAGGAAGATAGTGACGTCATTCCCCTTCTTGGCCATGGTCGTCCTGCACTACGGCAACAACTGGGGTCTGTACTTCGTGATGACAGCCGCGCCGAAATTCGTATCGAGCGCACTAGGGTTCAACTTGACGTCTACCGGGACCCTGTCGTCGTTGCCTTATTTGGCTAGAATGATATTCTCGCTCATCTTCGGAGCCATCGGTGACAGGTACGAGTTTTCGTCTTTATATTTCTTGTGAGCTACGTTTACGAGCCTAGTTTTATTAATTATTAACAATAATTTAAAACAAATAAATATGTTATTTATTAATCACGCAGGATCGTGAAGCAGAACGTGGTGTCGACTACATTCATGAGGAAGTTCTTCTGTCTTTTCTCCCACGTGGTGCCAGGGCTGCTGTTGATAGGGCTAGGTTATACCGGATGCGCTCCGATACTGTCGGTGGCGCTGATCGCCTTCTCCATGGGCTCAAACGGAGCTGCCACGCTCACCAACCTGGTCAACCATCAGGATCTCGCGCCGAACTTCGCCGGGACGCTTTACGGCATCGCAAACGGTATCGGAAATACCGCCGGTTTCGTCACCCCTCTAGTGACGGCCCACTTCACGAAGAATGGGGTTAGTGAATTTTATTTTTCACAAGTACATGTAGTAGAGCTAAAAAGTCGTTAGATCGAGTTCTGTTCGAGGATGTACCACAAATATAATTTTTTAGTAGGACTCTCGCAGTCTGCTTGGGGAAGTTATTCTAAAACATTAATTAAACAGGAAGCATTACCGCGTTTTACTTTGAAGAGTACTGTTTCCAGAGAATTACTGGGTTCTTCTAAATATTGTAATGATAAAAATAAATGAAAAATAATTAATTCAATATATCGACTCTAGAGAGCATAAACATAGTAACCAGCAAAAAAAGGTTATTCACCAGACATACCAAACGACGTGGTTTCATTTACTGATTTCAATGATGTAATAAAAAAAATTAAAAAATTGTCATTTACTGCGTTTTTGCTTTCCAGCGTCGATATTATCCTACAATAATGAGCGCAGTACAGCAGATATTAAAATGGCTAACTGGGTTTGAAATAATAAGTGTGTCACGCATTATTTCAATATTATGTATTGGGTTGACAACTAAGTAATTGCCGATTTGAAGTAAAGACGTCTATCACTCCAATTTTTATGATATTCGTAAATGTTTTGATCTTTTTCTTATATATGATAGCTGTCATCCTTACCTAGTTTTAAAATTCATGGCGAAGATTTTTTTTTAAATATTATATAGATATTTTCCTAAAGTTTTTTTTATCTACATTAGATTTTAATTTAAGCAATCTTAATTTTTTTATATTTTTAGAAACTATAATTG
>DWHQ01000509.1:0-13678 GCA_018247955.1 Eurytides marcellus marcellus | reverse complement strand
TGCGAACACACACAACATACGTAAGACCTCTGCAGATCGATGCGAGCTATTCTACCGATGCAAACTAATAAAATACTGTACACACACTACCGTGTTCCAATTTGATGGGCAATGTTGCCAGTGTTATAACTAGGCATAGAGATCTAATATCTTACAATGCATAGTACAAAGCAGATTTTGCATGACACTGTATTGTAATGGGCAAACATGTTGCTTACCATTAGGCGGTTCACACATTGCTCGCCTCGTCACTTGGATTTCCAAAGAAAAGTAAATATATTGACCATCTTAAAACGTTACAATTACGTTAATATTACGTTTCACAGAAATTTTTCAGAATGTTTCCTAACTAGCTAGCACAGCACGATTTTGACTATACAACGGTGGACACACAAACTGCTTTATATTATGCAAGTACTTCCAATTCAGTCACAATTTTCCAAATAACACCAAATGAGCAAACTTTACCTATGTTTATTTTTAGTAGCATTTAAAACTTTTTGTGCGGCGAGAAACAAAACTTGTACAGTATTCTGAACTGACACGAGAACGGTCACTGCAAGAGTACAACCACAACCAGAATGAGACAGCCGATAAGGTACATACAGCCAAACACACTGGCAAATTGGATATGAGGCCAATAAACAGGTATAAAAGCTAACCGCGTAACAGGAAGTAGCCGCCGAGTATCAGCACAACTGACAACGGCGCCAGTAGTAAGGCAGCCCGCATGGGGTGGTTGATGTAGCCCACAAAGCACACCCCGGTGACACTACTGCCGTCCACCTCCCCAAACGCCATCGTCGTGATCGTGAGGATCAGTGGCAGCGACCAGGCTACTAGGTGGAAGTAGGCCGCCTTCTTGTCGATCCTGTCTTGAATCTTGCCTGAAAAGAGATTTTTTTTTTAATTCACTATTGTAATTATATTTGTTATATACTATATGATAAGTGTTAGTGCCAATCATCCTATGTATTAAATTTACTCACCTAATGCCCTGAAACTCATGTGCCACGCGTACGTAAAAATAACGAACCAAACACATGCTGCCATCATAAAGTAATATACCTAAAAATAGAAAAAATTATTTAAGAAAACATAGTATTGTAAAACTAAATATGTTTTATACTAGTTGACTTATTAGATTGTTAAATCTTTTTATATTGTAGTATAGATATTAAAAAAAAATCTACTCAAAAGGTTAAAATGAAATAAATTGATGCTCACAAGTTAAAGAAGCAGCTATGAAACCTACCAATCTCGAGTTTTTTCGGAACAAACATACAAACACAACTAACTTCAACAATAAGTATTAGACAATAAATATAGATGTCACAATGGAACTTACAAGAACAAATACAACAACACAGGACAGGTTTTCTTCTGCGGAAGGTTCTCCACGTCTCCTAGTTCCATCTTTAGAACAGACAATGTCATCTCGAGAACCGACGCCAAATTGGACAAGCCAACTAAAATAAAATGTAACAAAATTAAAATGTTTGTATATCAAACTTCTATCACATTTTTTTACAAATTAAGTTTTAATATAATGGTACCTATGGTATGTAAAAAGACTAAATTTCAAAAACAATCAGCTGGATTTATTAGATAAGTAATATAAAAGATAAGTTGAGAACAAATAACAAATCTGATTGCAGTATTTTATATTATTGAATAAAAATTATTTTTATATTGAATGCAACTTACAAAAACTTATGTGTTCCAATTTAAGGGAAAATGTTGTCAGCATCATTCATGAGCATAGAGTATCTCTAAGTGATATTGAGATCAGCACAGAGCCAAGTAATTTTGATCTTATATAGTTCTCAATGCTGTGTGGTGCTGTGATTTTTGTGGGCTACCATCAGTTATCATACCTATATTTCCTAAAAAATACTTAACAGACTCTATGGTGATAGAATGTAGTGTGTTTGCTTAAACATTCTACAATCTGTCTGTTATGTCCTTAAGGGACTTTTTTTTTCAAAACGTCCTCATACACTTACCCCATAGAAGCAACAGCAAAGCACACATTGATATAGAAAATGACGAGAGCTGGATACTTATTAGCGCTGCGCCAATCAATAAGGAATGTCGCAATCGTTAACAAATTAAACGCAAGACAAATTCCCGCGCCCCATGCGACGAGCCGATGTATTTGCTGGTGTTCATCTTCGGTATATAAAGGATCGCGACAAGGCAAACCACACCCAGATATACCTGAAATAAAAAATGTAAATAGTTTAAACACAATTGTTTTTTTTTTTTACCTAAAGCAACTATACATATCTATCACTATAAAAATTTACATTATAAACTTGAGTATGATACATTTAAACCCTTACACTCTTATATAAGCAAATAAGTTCTTTGAATGTGGGCAAGCCTGTTTTTGCAAAAAAAATTACTGCTGACACTAAACAATAATGTTTAATTTCTGCAGACAATCATTGGTTTCAAGACCAAAATCAATAAGAAATATAAATGTATTGCATTATTGTGTACTTTATTGGGTTCAAGAGGATGTGAGAGTTATTATTTGTGTAGATAAAAAAATAATAATAAAAATACCTTCATAAAAATGCACAGCTTTATCGGTATGAATTAATGGTGGCAAACATTTTCCAGATGTGTTAAATTTCATTTCTCTGGCTGCATTATCACATTTAGGAGGAAATAAAGTAGCATTGCACTTTAAAAATGATGGAAAATACGATGTGTTATACAAAATAGCACATGGCTCCATTGTTATCTTACACATTTCATATGATGGTAGATAAACCATATCCTGTCCTAGTATTTTTTCACATTTAGGCATGAATGTGGCACACAGTAATGGTTGAACAACAGCCCAACATTTGGGTACATTAATTAGCTCTCTATAAAGTTCCAACTGACTTTGAATTTTACTCTGTGCATCATAAAATGTAAGATGTACACTTGTTTTATCATATGGCAGTTTAACTCCTAGGCATGTGTTCTTGTTTAGTGGCTCACATCGCGCTCTTCTCACACAACTATTTAGTTTTATTTCTCTTTCTGGAAACCATTGAGTACCCTTTTCTGGTTTTATTAATCTGTAATTTGGTGTACCATTTATAGCTTCTAAGCGTTCTGTGGAATTCTCGCCCATATCTGATATGGCATTTTTATCACCTCCTGTATCATATTGGCTTCCTTGGCACACTGAAACTGTTACCAGCCAGTACACCCATCTTCGAAACATCTGTAACAAACAAACACTGGTGAACATCTACACATTAAAAAGTTATGAGGGCAAAAAAAAAAAAAAAATTAAATGAAAACTACACTTCATTTTTTAAACCTTTATTTATGTAAGAGGGCAAGAGCAAATGAAACCCTTAGAAATTTTATACTTTTATTAGTCTACAAACTGTGCTATAAACCAAAATTTCTAATTCGTAGCACTATAAACATTTGACACAAAAACCAGTAGTTAAAATGGTTCATTGTCCAAGGCGAGCAAGGAAGGGTTTATCAATAAGTCAGTACAAATTATCACAAAAAATTTACGATACAAAAGTATGTAATAAATGACTTTTTTTACTTTTTAGGCAGTATTATTCATTACCTCACAAGTAAAGTTTATTAGAAGTAGGTAACTTACATAAACAAATTGAAATAATTGTGAAATAAAAACAAAAGGCTTTATACTTTATTTTCAAATGAATATACTACAATCCTCTAAATAATATTTTTTAATTAGTGCAAACTTACAAAGACACAATTTTGTACTGACCAATATGAAATCAAGGATGAGGATACCTTGGACAAAGGTTTTCTTTATTTATTTATTCATTTATTCCCACATAAACAAATATTAGATTACATAAGCTAAATCGGGTATATTTTTCTTTTTTTTTTTATTCTTTATTAATAACATAATTCAAAAAATGCCGGGCTCTTACTATAAAGATGGAGATAAATGTTGACTCCTTGGCTGCTAATACTCTGCAGACTTGACAGGTCATATACTTCTATCTCTTCAGATGTGCTGATTCTTGCATTTCTAATCCTTATCCCCTATGAGACTATTACCTGACATTGTAATAAGATTTAAGTTTATAAAATGTGTCTTAATTTCAATTAACTTTACGAATAGAACTGATCAACTCACCAATGTTGCAGCTTAAGGAAAACACCTGAATTTTAAAACAATAAGAATATTTTTATGACATAATATAAATTTATTATGTTTTCAGCTTATCAAAATAACATACAAGCTGTAAATAAAAATTATGTACAACCTTTTTAATCGCCATCACTGTATTTTACACTAACACACTTACATTATTATCAAAAAACAAATTGTCAGTGCATTCATTAAGGACATACATGTGCTAATTAGAAATTGATTTATTTCCTCTTCTAAACGTTCGATGAGCGCCGCCGCCTCGTCTGGGCCAGGGTGAACCACGGGGTCCACCGTTATTTCCTCTGCGGTTACCACGCATACCATGACCATTCATACCACGACCTCTTCCGCGGTCTTGACCTCTACTACGGTCATGACCTCTCATATGATCCTGACCTCGGCCCCTGTCATGACCCCTGCCTCTATAATTCCACCTTTGATTTCTATTAAAACTATCATTCATTTCATCATCATTATTATAAGATTCTTCTTCATAATTCTGATCAAAAGATTCTTCATCATTGTATTCTTCATTATTTTGTGAAAAAGGTTGATTTTCATACCCAGAATCAAAAGGACTTTTAGGGTAACCATTGTCTGTATAAGGGGAATGTGGTTGCATATTAGCAATAGGAGGCATATGATTCATTGGAGGCATATTTGGCATGGGAGGCATGCTACCCATTGGTGGCATACCAGGTAACATAGGTGGTGGGATGTTCATTGGTCCCATAGGACCTAACGGAGGACCCATTGGTGGTCTCATAGGGCCCATATTCATGGGCACCGGTGGTCTCATTCCCATTTGTGGCATATTATTTACAGGTCCCATATTGTTCATCTCAGATCCATTATCAAAATTATCATACTCCTCATTTTCTTCCTTTTGTTTATCAGTATCTTGGGAATTTTCAAAATATTCTTCTTCCTCGTAACTCTCTTTTTCTTTATTTTCTTCATCAGGAGCATCAGACTCATTTTCTCGTGTAGGATATTCAAATGGTGAAAATATTTCTTCGTCAGCATCATGCTCTAAATGTGGCATCATGTCATGTAACTCTTCTATTTCTCCAGTTGCTATGTATTTCTTTAATGCAATGGGACCATCTAAGATTGCTTTCTCAAGTTTAGAACCAGGATCAACTGGTATCAATTTTCCATAGATAAATATAGCAGAAGGTGCCAGTTGTTGAAGTGGTACAGCACCTGGTACAGATTCAACTAATGCTTGAGTTAAAGCTTCAGTTGCAGCATCATCCACAGTTGGACCATGGTTCCATTGAGCTTGAAAATTTCTTGGTATAGGCTTGCTGTAAGGTACCTTTTTAACTTTCTTTTCAAACTCCATTGGAATAAATGTAGTGTCTAGATCTAAACCAGGTATAACTTTATCAGTATCTGAAGAAAATATTTCTACTTTATCTTCAGGGCCCATTCCTGGTATGACAGCTGGTTCTTCTAAATCATGATCATCTTGTACACCTGGAGGTAGAGTATTTAAATTATATTTATCTCTCATTTGATCTCCTGGGCGGTTTCGAGTCCAGAATTTTGATGTGTGATCATTGGAGCCTGAACATAATATATGTCCTAAGGGATGCCAAGCCATAGTCCACACAATTGATTCATGAGCACCTTCAATACAACCAACCTCTTTATCAGTACCAACATTCCAGAACAGAATAGCTCCATCGGACCCTCCAGAACAAAATAAGCCCTCATGATGAGGGTGCCATACCACACTAGAGGCTTCTTTTTTATGGCCTCTGAAAACTTGCAATTCTGTTCCTAATTTACGAATATCAAATAATTTTAATAAATGGTCCCTTGAAGCAGTTATAAGCCAATTGCCATTATCATTCCATTTTAAATCCATTACTGTAGATTTATGTGCATGAAGTGTTGACAAAGCAGTTCCTGACTTAGGATCCCATAACTTTATAGGTTGTTGATTATCTTTACTACCAGATACAATAAGAGCTTTTGTTGGATGCCACTGAACACATTTGACATCAGCACCATGACCTCGTAATATTCGTTCTTCTTGACATCTATAGAAATCAAATATACGTAATGTGCCATCATCAGAACAAGTGACAATCTTAGAATCACTGGGGCTAAAGCTAATTCCTCTTACAGCTTCCTTATGAGCCTGATACATTTTAACATTATTCATATTGCTTTGCCAATATTTTATAAATCCAGAATGATCACCAGTCACCATCCAACCTTCACCGTGCGACCAAACCATTGATCTAACTGGTGAGTCATGAGCTTGCAAAATTGTTTCAAAATTAAATGTGAGACCATTCCATAAAGTAAATTCACCTGAGGAAGCTCCTGTTATTAACCTTCGACCTTCTGGTGTCCAAGCTACAGCGAAAATAGGGCATCTCATTTTATTAGTTGCAGTTTTAACAAAACGTGTTGTGACGGCGTTTATGGGGTTATCAGGGTAAGAGGGCGGCGGTAAAAGGTCTGGAGTATACATGGCATCCGGTTGGAGTGCATGCCTATCGCGCCAATCCCTTTGCCAAACACGACATTCTAAAGCTTTAATAATGGCGGCATTATAGTCAACTGTTTTACGCATAACAGATTTACGAAGACGTTTACCATCAAAGTCGTCTTGAGTCATGTTGAGGGGACCCTGAGGTGGAAAGCGCATCTGGTAGTTGAAAGGCCTAAAATTATGGCGAATGTTGTTACGACCTGGTGGGCCCATTGGACCACCCATGCCACCCATGCCGGGAGGGGGCATACCCATATTCGGTGGAGGATGTCCAAAATCCATGTTAAGACTTCGATACCTAATTAGAGAAATGTTTGTATTACTACATCATTTTTAAGAATAAAGCGGAGCATGATCCGTAAATGTTGAAATCTTACGAATAGCTTACCTTGTTTTTAAAGAACACGGCTTGACATTATACACACATGCACTGGCACACCATAACACTGAAGTATAGTTTTATGAATAACCACTTAACAAAATGTTATAAGGAAAAAAAATAAATAAATAACACAAACTATTATAACCTAATGAAAACGAATGAATGAATGCCTATGCTACCGAAAGCTAGACAGCCAACGAACCAAGCCAGCCATGGTTGTTTAACACAGATAATAATATATAATCAAATGTTACAAATTCAACATAGAAGAAATAAAAATGTGGAAAATTTTCTTAAATGATGTTAAACTAAAAGAAAAAAAAAACATTTCTTATAACGAAATGATACCGGACGCTGTGTCACTCGTCTATCATTATTACCAAAGCCCCCTGAAAGTGTTTTCTCCTGCGCAATGCCACCGCTGCCAGGTGTATGGCCACTCGGTGTAGTGCTGTCATGTCTGCCCCGGTACGTTAAATGTCTCTGCAATTTTCTATTAACAAGCGCACTCAAAAGTCTGTTAATACAGCCGTACAACTGTCAACTTGTCATGCTGGGCGAAATAAAGCTGCGCCCAAATCAGCCGCTATATCTACCGGACTTCATCGTGTAACGTAAGAATTACAAAAAACACCGAAGGATGGGATTAAAAGACCTTATCTGGAAACGAGGTTATAAATGCTTAATGAACTTTGGACTAACTTTAAAGACAGACACGAAAGTATTATTTTGACCTCCATCAGATGCGACGATACTTTTTTCCGTTAATATTGCACTTTTACCTCGTTTCGGTGTCACAAAGATATGAGGGCGATGCAACAAACTATGCATGAGTTGCAATATACTGGGGGATTATACCTATACACATATCATTCAACTAAGTTTGTTGTTGTTTTTTTTTGTTATACCTATTATTAAAAAAATAAGGCGGCGACCTTTGATGGGCGGAATGATTAGGCGCATAGCAACTTATGAACGCTATGCCTAGTTATATCTATATACGAGTATAACTTATGATAGTTACAGTCAACTAGCATTTTTTAAAGTTAGTCAAAAATAAACTGTCACAGTGTCACACGTCCTTTTACTATGCCATAAACCAAACAAGCAGTAAACAACCATATCACTGTAGTCAAATTGAAATACGATAATATCGAATACATCCGTAGTTGATGCCGAATTTGTATGCTGCTGTAATAGGTGCTTTTATATTTTATTATACCTTGTTAAACATAATTTTGCATCTTTTCTGTTTCATTACTTTTTTTACTTGTTAATTATTTTTGTAAGCATTTTTAGTCCAGTAAAAATGGATACCATCATACGACAATAAATGAAAACACAATCCCTAATACTTTCTTGGAACATGTTGTATCAATTAAAAAACTCTTATCATCAAATGTAAAAAAATATGTTTTTCAAACAAACTATATAGCAAAAAATGGGGAAAAAATACACACCATTCGTAAACATCGGTTCACTCACCTTTGTCAAAAGCGGCAACAGCGCAGTGTCGTCACGTGATTCTTTTGCCGCCATCAATGCTGAATTCGTAAATACTAGAAGTGTTTATGTTAAGGTCATATTTCAATAATCCTAATATACAATATATTCGTCAGGGTATATTATAATACCATACCTAGTACTGGATATTAGTAAAATATTAGGGAGCTTTTTCAATATTTGCTTCCCAGTAATCGTTCTGATATAATCTTATATTGAGAAGGAACGCCTTCTATTGCTTTTACTGAAGATTATTTGAATATTTTCTTTGATTTCAAAAGCATTTTGTTGACATATTTTGCAGATCGCTATTTTGTGCTCTTCGGAGTTCACTGTAAAATGGTTCCAAACTTCACTTGTCCTAACCTGTTTCATCATTAACAACTATAAAAAAACCTAAGCAAAATATCTAAACAAACTTAGCTTGAAAATGTTCTCAAATCACCCCCAAAATAAATGATGTAATATATACCTTCATTTAACACTAAAAATGTCAACAAACCAGCACAAAAGTAAAATGTCCATTAGACACTAATTAATGCAATAAAAAATTTGCATACACTATGCCAATAAGTTGCAGGATCACACTAATATAAATTAATAACGAATTTAAAATAATCGTATTAGGTTTAACTAACATACTAATACGTACAGAAATAAATACGTATTTCTATTTTCTTATTACTTGCTTGCTTGGTGGTTACCAAGCAAGCAAGTAATAAGCCTTCTTTCACACAAACTACGACGTGCCCATCAATGACGAATATTGACGAAACATGTAGTTGTCTCGCTATCTCGTTTCATTCGGCCCCGCGGTCGACGCCACCAGCCAGCCAGCACGCAGAGACGCGAGCAAGCAATGTTAATATTAATTTAGTTAAAGTACATCGCTATATTTCACTAATATCGGATAACCTAATACTTGGAATTCGTTTATCCTAATATGAATACGTAGGACTGGTATTATAATACATATTCCTAGTACGAATTTATTCGTTACACCTCCAACTCATTAACGTCACTAATTCATTAACAGCAAAAATAACTAATTATTACATTTTCAAATTTTTGATACGTTCACCACTAACCCGATTGATTAAGTGTAAGGAGATCGTTGTTAGCAGCCATATTCTTTAATTTTTCGAAAGATATGACGATTCTACTTTTTTAAATCTTCTACAGACACAACATCCGTGGTGTACACGTATTTTTTATGTAACCCTATAGAAATAATATAGCTAAAGCAGCGTTTCAATGGTATTCACCATAAATCAAAATCATATCATCGTACTCAGCAGCTGTTCGGGGAAACGAGGAAAACGAGGCATCTTTCCTAATTCTAAATCGCATACACTAAGTACCCACCACCACACCACTAACGAAAAGTAAGTGTGGAATATTGACTGACCTAAAAGACTGTTTGTTTATCGCAGGACGCAAAAAGATAGTTGTGACGGGCACTACACCAGGTAGTCGATATCGAAACATTTTATCGTAGGACGTAACAAAAAAGGAGTAAATTTATTAAGTAAATAACTTTTTTATTTGACGTAATCTTGTTGGATTTTATGATGTGAACTTATAATATTAAAGTAACGACCTTAACTCATTGAGGTACGGATGTCAAAAGTAAAATGTCTCATAAGCTTTGTGTAATTCTAGTGCGCATGTAAAAAAAACTAAAATGGCCAAAATTTTAGCTTTTAATTAAAAATAAAAATTACGAAATAAATATTTCGAAATAAAATTATCGAAACGTAAACAAGGTATAGTATCGATAAACAGACCGACTAGATTTCGTGCAATATTAAGCGCGGGTGTAGGTCTTGTGCGTCCATGAAATTTGTTAGGAAACTTGGAAGATGGATGGGTATGTACATGCAATTAATTGTCGTGTGATGGTATCCATATTGTATAATATTTATAGATATTAATTAAACATACACACTGTTATATTTATTTCCTATTCATCACTCATATAATATTTATTATTATTTCTCTTTTTTTATATGTACATATTTAAAAATATTTTATTAAAGGCAACTTCCCGTCCCTTCTGGACGTAAATTCCGAACGCGGGAAGGACACGGCTATAGGTTCATGTTTCCGAACCTGCCGCTTGCGCGTACGCCGCTTATTAACGAAATGAGAAAATTGACCGTTTTTCCTACAATGACGGACTTATTTCGACTGAATTCTCTTTTTCGTCTGCTACCTATAAGAGAATTTTTGATAGAAATCTGAGGATGATTGTGACAAAAGGATGTCATAGTGTTTCCCGTTTACAAGTAAAAGTTATCTTATATTTTCTTCCTACATTTTTCTATGGATGCAATAATACTTAAACTGGACCGCAGAGGACATTTCAGCGATTTCAATTACGATTGTGAGGACGTTATATTGTGATGCAAGAATTTATTCCTCCATGTGGAATTCGTATTTTTTCAAGGTCTCAAGGTTTCGGTCCAGGGTAAATGAGAAAAATCTTATACTCATAGAATAAGTTTTTCATTGTTTTCATGATTATGAGGAACTCTTCTGCAGTTTGCTCGAGGAACATAGCAATAAGGTGTCCATTACTGTTTCCGGTTCAAAGAGCAATATTTCCAATGTAAAATAAGTTCAAGGAGCAATATTTTACATTTCTGGGTGACGAGCGCAGCGTTCAGACAGGGACTTTTGCAGTTCAAAATTTTGTGCATTGTGTTTTTGGAAACAAATGTTCTTTGTTCATAGTTCTGCTGTATAATTTTCACTAATTTTACATGAATTGTTTTACCAATGCAAGAAGAATTTTATTCTTAACGAACTCTCAAATTCAATTGCAAAGTGCAAAGTTACCCCGCGCATTAACTTGTTTCAACCGACAAGTTTCCTTTACTTCCATAGAGTATCGAGCACACAGTCAATTCGCTTAAGGATATTTCGGAATATATTTGACCGTATTTAAACACACTATATTTTTTGAATTCAAACATAAACCTGTTACTTAGTATATCTGTCTTATTTTTGAATAGTTATTTGTTATCGCGTCAAAAATTGAAACATTATTGTGGTATCTACTTTAAAGATACTCCTAACCATATTAAAAAGCAAGTTGTTAATACAAGTGGTTCACTAAGTGGCAAGATTGACCCACAACTATGAAGACAGGATCACAGAAGTTGCATAATTTAACATTATTCTTCCGCAACGCAGTAATATGCAAGGTGCGTTCCGGTTTTAAGGGCCATGTTTTCAGGAAATTACTGCATGTAGCTCTTAAGTCAATCTTATATCTCCGAATGCCGCAGTGAAGAGTATAAGTATATTATTTTTTTAATTACTTTTAGCTCCTCATAAATGGTGATTTATCTCCTAAAAAAGTTTACTCCTCATAAATCACCATTTATAGTAAACTTTTTTTAGGATATAAATTTGTCTAATGATTCATGGAATAGCGTGTAGAAGTTAGTCTTATTTACAGGCCTTAGGTGAAATCTTTTCGTTTCCGTGAAGTCGTGGTGCTAACTGGCGTTGCCATTAGGTAATTTTTTTATGGGGTTGCAAACAAATGAGAAAACGGCTCGCCTGATGGTAAATGATCATCGCTATCCATAAACGTTCAGCAACATAAGAGGCGAATGCGTTGCCAGCCTATAAGGAGGGAATTTTTGGATGAAGGAAGGATGGGGAAGGGAGGGGGCCACCGGCCACTTTAAATACCGGACAAAACGCGGAAGCACAAACACTTCCACTTCACGCCAATTTTCTGTAAAGTTGTGGTGCTTACCTTACCACCGAAAAAAAATAAACTTGATGATAATGGAATAATTTTAGCTGTGCTTCCTTTCACACACTTTGAGTTAATTTCGTAAGAACCAAAATTCCTATTTGTGTACACAAGCTGTATACATTTGTAATAGTTCAGTACGAATAACTGATTTAAACGCAACAGCTCGCTTCGGGCAACGAGGAGTTTGCGATAATAATCCATCTCGACCCGGATGTAAATCACTGTTTGGGCGGTGGAGATTTATGTTTTGAGGATAACCGCGTACATACGCGGTACGTAGTATGTATATGCCACAAATGTATGTATATGTGAGGATAACATTTGTCTAAGTAGAGGTCACATCTAAAGGGATTAAATTGTATTGCAGTTTATATGGCCAGCCCTCGTTATTTCCGTGTAAAATCTTCGCTGCCTTGATAATCTGTTTTCAGCTTTCTATCATGATTAAATGTTTATGAATGTGTATAACGTAATATGCAATAGGGACAATTAATGAGAGAGAAAGAGAGAGAGAGAGAATAGACAAACTCATAAATTGGTATAATTAACTGTTATGTAAGATTTTTGTTTTATTATGTTTTTTTTTCTTGTAAAGGGCGGTGGTCCTAAAAAGTTTGGGAATCTATGTTTTAGATAAACTATTGATCATTGAGGTAAACCATCTGGATAGCTAGATGTGGCCACACAAGTTGTGGAAACTTTTTGGTAGTTCGAAATACTATGTAACTCTCTGCTGTTAATGTGCAAGCGTTATGTGTATAATCAGATCCACGACTAGCTTGTCTTTTCAATTAATTCCGTATAATCTAAGTGCCTTCATGACCTAGTGGTATAGGCCCGCGCTTTACAAATCGGAGGTCGTGGGTTCGAGTTATGGGCTGATCACCCGATTGAATGAAAAGTAAGATGATGCGTTGGATGGGAATATAGAGTTGGTCCTTTTGGAGCTTTTTTCGGGCCATCTAGCGGTGGCTTGGAGGAGTTGTTATTAAGAGGTCGGCTTAATGTCATCGCCTTTGCGCTTGATCTCTCTCCGGTGGTGTAGGGTTTCCGTCCCATCGAACTATGTGGGTAAGGGCAGAGTAAATGTCTGTGTAAACGAACTGTAATATATCCCACGCAGTTGGCTGATCCCTTTTAGATTGGTCCCCGTGGCCGATATCGGTCGACATCGATATCTGACACTGAGTCATCCCTTGGCCAAGATGCTATGATGTATTTGAAAAGTCGGTAATTTAAATGAAAACTCCGACAGAATCCGTAAATATTTAAAATTTTTGATATCAAAAATTCGCACAAATAAAATATATCTTTATTATTTCCGTTGAAATTTTGTAAGAATGTGTAAAC
>DWHQ01000508.1:0-13680 GCA_018247955.1 Eurytides marcellus marcellus | reverse complement strand
TTCATTCCGGAAACTTTAAGTGCGCCTCACGTATTAAAAAGATATAGGGATATAAAAAACCACAGTTTTACCTCTTATTTTCAATACATGCAAATATAATTTTTATAACGTTTTTTTTTTTAAACCAAAATAATGTGGTAAGAACCTAATAAAAGTTGCAAAAAATATGCTATGACAAGAAAAGGACTTATTTACCGCAATGGCTGTGGTACATCAGTACTGCTAACACTACAACTTTATAAACAAAAAACGAAAAATCTAGGATTAGCAGTTATTACATTGTTCATTAATAGACGACCCAAGAATAAACCTTGTTGTAATCCATGTCGTGTTACTCGTACCTGTGAACGTTTTGTCTAAGCAGCATTTGAGGGTCGCTCCCCCATCAAAGGGATATTTCGCGAAGAAAGATCCTTTGAGAGACCTCCAAATTTTCTTTTTACGGCATCGTTAAACGGTGCGTGTGTTAAACGAGCCATGAGTCTTAATTTCGCGTTCGAACCGCAAGTAGCTACGCGCGGGTGCGGGGGGCGACAGGCGTATAATTAACAGCCCCTGTCAAATTCACACCAATCACTCTCGGCACCGCTACGCCCGATTTGCTGTAAATTTGCGGCTAAATTAACATCGAGCTTTTTCGGTGCGCTTCACAACTTTCGAAATGATTTGCCTATGTCAATTTTTTCATCATTATGCCAAAAAGCTAAGAGTTTTCCGATTAAATTCAAATTAATAACTGCGTTTAAATGAGCTATGTATAAAACGTATCTCGAAGAAAATATGAAAGAATACATAAATACCAAAAAAACAGACAATGTCGTAAACTTTTAAAACATTTTCGAACCAATCTTTTTGTCGAAATGTCTATAATACACGTCATTCTATATTTTTCTTAATATGCTCTTCATAAAGCTACTTTGAGAAATGACACGAATTACAGACAGCCACAATCGGTAACAATCCTAATAAATTATATGGTAATGTAGGCCAAAGGCCAGTGTGCCGAATATTCAATGCTTCACGATATGTAAATCGGTTCATGCATCCTATTTGCATCTGATATTATCCAGAATAGGTCTCTCACGAACGCTCCTTTTTCTAAACATTTTCAACAAAACTAATTCTTTCTCATTTAGTTCCCCGTATGTGATACTGACGTTGATTGCTATACTGATCGATTTCTGCACATATAAATTTGCTACTTGTGGAAATTTTTAATCCTTAATATTTGCAGGCAAAATAAAGGGATTTAATCAATACTAAATAGTTTAGTTTATATTTAAGTAAGTCGAAGTATGACGATATTCGCGTACCGGTTACGCGAATTCTACACTTATGTAGCCATGTCTCAAATCGAGGAAGTGTTAAGAAAGTTGAAATTCCTTCTTAGGCATGCTATAGCTCATTTCAAAGAAGTACTTTCTTGCTTATAAAATATATGTGCCACGGCGTTTATGATATACGAGTACTGTCGAAGTCAGTGGTATTTCAATGCATACAATTTTATTACGATCGCAATTTTAGATTAATGGAGTTGAAAATATGCAATTTCGAAAAAAAAATTAACAGTGGCTTAAATGTTTTAGTGAGTAGTAATTAGTAAGGGTAATTGTTCTTGCATTATGAATCCCAAAACCAAATACTAATATAATGTTATCCCAACGATGACTCCAACATTACATTCTTACTTTAACTGTAGACGCTAACGTAAAAACAAACATTGATAAAATAAATAATTTTGTACTATGTTAATCTTTAAAACCCGTTGATATCTTAACTAGAGCTGAATGCCATAAAATAAAAAATTTTAACGTCTCTAATTGGAAACTGAACATGTAGACCACAAATAACTTTTGTCAAGCGTTCAAAAGATAAAATTTACACTTATTTTTTTACATTTATTTAATAAGTAAATCCACGCGATCGTCCTCTTTGTCGCTTCTTAAATATTTTCGCGCAATCCTCGCGAGTGTACTCGGTTATCGCCCAGATAGAAACTTGTCGAGGGTCCGGATTGAAAGCTAGAGTTGTAGTTTTTGTTCTGCGCGCGAGGAAGCCACGTTGCGTCGCGCGCCAACAAGTGGAGTAGAGCAACTAACTCACTTAACAAGCGTGCTTTACATACTGCGAAAGCACCACTTGGGCCTAGCTCAACACGCTTGCGCTTAATTAATACGGCAAATCGTACAGCTAAGTAAATATTACCTAAATAATTGTTATCGAATATCAATATCACGCTCGTACAATGAGTCAAAACTAACAATTATATACTGCCAATATCATATTGGAACAATACATCTCACACCTGTAACGCGATTATAAATTATTTCGTCAAAAAATTATTGCTTTATTCTAATTATCGATTCAGTTCAGTTACACTGAACTCGACAAATAAGGATGCTCTCAGTTGGTCTGAATATTTTGTTGTTCGTAAAATGATTTTGCTGATCCTTTTTTTATGAACGCGGCTATTGTAGACCAATCTCAGGAAAATTTGGTGAATATCCGTTTTAGATCTTGGTACCTGGGGAGTGAAGCTCATGTAATAAATAAATAATAGAGTAAACAATTGGCAGCAAAACAAGCAAATCAGTTGCTTACTGAATCGGATGGTACAATTCATGTAAGACGTATTTGCATAAAATATTAATGAATTAGCGTGAAACATATTCTTAAATCGATTGTTACAAATACGGTGTGCCCAAAAATGGAATTAATCGTTCGTGATGTTCAATTAAATGACAGTTAGTGCCGGGGCCCCGGAGCCAGTTTCCCCTTTGATCTGTGAAATTTCGTCCAAATAACTCCCAATTTAGACCGGTATTGGAGCGTGCCCGTCAGAGATATTACTAAATTCTCATTAGCAGGGGTGAATTCGCCCATTAACATAGTAGACCCGGATTTCCCGTTAAATAAATCAAGACAAAGTGCTCAGCGCGTGAAAAATGCGCGGTGATTTAGAGGACGGTTTCGACAGCCAGGGATTCGATGGGAGGTATGGCTATTGAATGATGATATATTAATAGGAATGTATCGATTAGGCATGATTTGCGAGCCCGGTCACAGACGGGGTCACGAGGTAGAATTTTTGAACAGGTGCGACTACATCGCACGAGCTCATATAAAATTTATGTTCTCATCAGTTTATTGTGAAAACACAACACGCGAGAGTCATAATATTGGTTACACTCGATTTAATTTCTGATATACTAATATTTCCCAGCTTAATGCTGAGGATCTCAATAGGATTTTGTAAAATTCTATAGTAATAACCGCAAAAATATAACACATATGAGTTGGTTCATTTCGTCATTAATAACAGCAATCAATCGATACTCTATTCCAATTGCTCTATTACTTATACTTACATACAAACGAAACGGTAAACAAAAAACATAGCGGAATTGGTAAGGTTAGGTATCTTTTTTTTGAAATTGATGAAATTTAAAAATCTTGGGATAACACGAGTTAAGACAAAGGCATTCGAAATTGATGGCGTGAGGTAGCAATAATTTGCAACTGGTTATATATAAATCACTTTTTCACTCCTACAAGCCACAACAAACCTTGCAACAACAGATCTTTAGAGCTAAGCGGTAAATAAAGGGGAACGCGTATTTAATACGTCGTGGGAGCGCGGCGCGGGGACGCGGCCGGTCGCGCCGAATGCCGGGACGTGAATGTGGGGGCGGCCAACCACCAGCATCCAGCTTTCCCTCCACCCCCCCTCCCCTCTACGTCACCCCGCTCTCCCACGTCTGATAACCTGCTACTTCGGAAGTCACTAAACTCCGCCATGAATGTCACCCAGGCACCAATACAGACTTGCGATGGAAAATGTGATTTTTATTGAAAAGGGGTCCCTTGCGCCACTGAGGTCTCTTTGTGCGAAAATCAATGCTTCATCGTCTACATATTACGTGTAATGGAGTAGGCTCTCATAGTACGTTAAAGTATGATCACTGAATAAGAAACGAGGCGTTGTTGAAGAAATGGAATTTGCGGTAATATATTTATGGAAACGTCCAAACTATTTTCTTTTCTTATGTATTATTGAAACAATTTTTTATGCTAGTTTTCTAACTTAGCAACATAAAATTAGTCGTTTATGAGTCTGATCGCGGCGAGATTTCATTATCAATACGTATTTCCAAAATAGGTGATACATTTAATAGCACCATATTACTATGGCATAGTATTGAAATATAAACTGATAGTTACGTTATTATTGATTTGAGTTGTAAGACAAAGTCTGATATTGGACCAAAGTGAACTGTTGAAGTATTATTGACGATGTGGGAATATAGCCGAAATGCTTCCATAGTCTGCCGCCGAGGCGGGAGATTTCACTTCCGTATTACAAAGATCGACATTGCACATTGCATTTATAAACTTTGATACTATGTTGCCATCAATCATTTCTTATCACGAATTATGTGTATTCGTCGTTGTTCTCATTATTTGTATATATAACATTACTGTTATTAATAATATTTGACACAACAACAGATCATTATGATTTTTGACATATAAGTAAAGAAAATATTTAACTATTAAACATATTACGTTGAGTTTATTATGATTTTTTAGTTAATATAAAGTTCGGTCTATTTAAGATTGATATTAATAAGAGTTCATCGAGGCTTAATTCTTACAGTAGGTATTTATAATAGGCTGGACAGGCTAGAAGAAAGAGCGAAAATTTAAAAAAGAATAAAAAAAGGGAATCGCTATCCACGCAAAAGCATCCGTCGTTGCGTCATGAAAAATAAAATTAATGCGTGCTTACAAAAAGTCGATTTTATGCTGATCCGAGTGCAATGACGAATTGCATCAGAAAGTGAGTGTCGACTTTAGCGCACAAATTGCAGCGCACCGTTGCCGTTACCATTTACGACGGGCGAAGCAACTTTCCGAGAGGTTTGCACGCGCCATTGCAATTTTCTTACTCGGGCCCCGATCGCGATTTCGTCATTACGACGCCTTGATGTATGAATTTGTGACATTTAGATAGGGATTTCTGATTTTGGTGAGGGTAATGAATTCTATATCGAAACTGAACAGGTGTTACTCGTGGTTTAAGGGCTCAATCTATACGACACTTTTTTTTTCTTTTTTCAATTACCGAAAGGGATGTTGCAGACGTAATTGTTTCTCTGATGTCTGTAAGTAATGTGACTTCGTTGTTAACGCTTTGACCCTTTGACGTTGCATGTATACTACTTTTATTTTTGAAGGGATGAAGTCCAGAAGTTTATAACATCTGTGCTGAGATGCAGCCATCTATCCCGTAAAGGGCAGAAGACCGTCTCCCGACTCAGTTTTATACGAAAATTACATCTTCATTTTAGTTAAGCGAATAAGTTAGCGAACTCGAATTTTTAATAAATAGAAATACAGGATCGGAAAACCAGACTGCTTTTATTTTGTATGTGATTTTATTTTGTGTATTTTAATTTGTGTGGTTAAATTTCTTTATCATGAAAGCAACGAAATTGCAAGTAGAACGCCTGATAATAAGTAAAATACACCCATAACAGCTAGTGTCATTAATGTCAACAAGTATTATTAGTGTCAACATAGTCATTGCTTAACGGTTTTAGGTTGGTCATGCAAAGATATAAAATGGCGTATGTCTATGCTATTAGGCATTTTTCTGTCAAAATATTGCTTTCAAACGTTTCGTTCTTCCTTTGAGGTTCTAGCAATGATGTCTAGCCTCTGACGAAGAACGCCCAACGAAAGTCGTCTATAGAAAGGTCAATCTTTTTATAGACGACTTTCGTTGGGCGTCTATTTTTAACATTTTATTATTGGCATTACAATAAATATTATAACACGATATATAGACAATGATAGTAAATATGACTAGAACTTTTACTACAGGTTCTAGTTTTTTGGAGATTTTGCTATTTAAAGGAGAAAGGTTTATTACACGCGATTGATAATTATAAAATATGCGAACGTTATACTGTATTTTCCAGATTTCCATCTCCAGACAGGTCAATGCACTCTTGCTTAAGTAGTAGCAGAAGTCGCAGTGTAGACTTTACATAGCTGCAAATAATATCGCAGTAGCGACGACGGCGAAGAAAATTATATATAATAGATCCTACACAGAAACCCATTCTATGATTAAATTTTGTCTGTGACATTTTGACTTTAACGCTTATATTTAAGCACCGAATGGTTTTATATATATAGAGCGTAATTTAATTCTAAATTTATTCTCTGTATTTGCAGGATCGTAAGAAATTTTTAAATTACCATTTTATCATCTATATGTAAATGTAAACTGTAACTTTTTGTAAAGTAATATTGGTTAATGTAGACTAAAAGTATGCATACCAAAAAGTGTTCGTCGTGTACCAATTTGTTCCGTAAAATATTGTCTAACATGTCTTAATCGACCGTTAAAACACGTTATTAAAATAAAAGCATTTTAGAAGTGGTCTTTATGAGCGAGGAGCGTCTCAGTGTGCGAGCATTAATCATGTAGTCGGATCTTAATTCACTAGATGAACCCCTCGTAATCTTGACGCAAATTGCGCGCTGGCTTGACATTAAATGGTGTTTATATTTATCAAAGGCGCAGTGGGTTAGACGACAGTGTAAGTTACGTAAGTGTTACGTCACTCAAACGCGATGAGGCCCGACGACCTGACACTTGACTGACTCCCCCGTTAATTCGCAACAGCGCCGCGTACTTCCGCGCGCGAATATCATTCGGAAGCTGCAATTCGAGAACCGCTTAGAGGTCGAAATTGCTAAGCACTGAGCTTCTCCGTATAAAATTGCCCGCAAGTTTGCCTTTCAGATAACACCCTCGGACGCAAAAGCAATCCGGATTTAAATACACTGAAAGTGCCAAAACGGAATATCAATTTATAACATAAATCCGCGTAATAAAAAAGTTATGAACCCTACCAAAAAATAAAATAGACTTAAGGTGATTATTTTCGTTTTAAAGTATTAATTATATATATAGCAAATTGTCAATTTTGAAGCCTTCGAGTGAATTATTGAGTGTTTAGAGTTTAAAAATAAAAATAAAATTTATGGATGAGAATAGTTGCTGGTAATTCGTAATGTAATATCGCGTTCAAATATTAGTGGCGTGTTTGAGGATTTGTAAGCTATTAACAGACATAAATACTACCTCGTTTATGCAGAGGGGAGTTGTCACTTGCAACTTGGCGAAACGTCCATATCAAGTAACCCCTACCCCGTTATGGTTAAAACGTGAGAGTTTATATACTTAATGAATATTTATAAAGTGCCGTGGTAAGAGTAAGACACATTTCGTATTCTACGGTTAAGCTTCACGCCGTTTTCTCTATAGGAATACTAAAGATAAACTTGTAAATATTATTAACAAAGTATTGGAATGTAAGTAATAATAATGAAAGTAATGAAAATTTGTGTGTTCATCATTAGGGCAAACACACGCAGTATTAATTAAGAAAAAAAGGATGAACAGGATATACGTATATGCCAGAAAAGATTTTATGGACTAACATAACTATTATGTCCGGATTTAATTACTAATATTTGTAAATAATAATAATTGAATGAAATTCTTTTACAAACACAACTGATCAGTCCATGATCTCGTCGTAATCTTGATGTAAAAGACACAATTTTCTCAATACAATTAAGGAGAATTATACAAAATAGGGGACAAAAATAAAGTATTTTGGTCATGTCACTTCCAGCTGAATGGCAGTGCGACACAGAAAGATGAGTCTAAGTCGACGCAGGTTTGCTCAACACTTGGAAGAGACTGAGGACTATTAATGTGGCGGGGACGACGCCAACGTCATCCTGGATTAGTGACGCTAGATCTGGTTTTAGTGCGATTTTTTTATTAAAAATTAAAGCTAGCTTTACCAACGACTTAAATAAAACTGATAATAGAGACCGACATGGTTAGCTTTTCATCGGTAGCATAGAAGTTTCGGCATTTCATACGATAAATGTTATGATCTGAAGTAAGAAGTTGAATATATTTCGCATGTAAAGAACGTAAAATTGTAGATACATTTGCTTTATGCCAGTCTTCTATGAGCACACATTTTCTTAGATGAGTTGACCTATTTATACTATCCTACTGCTTTGATTATGCTGTATTTATGCTATAAGCCTCCGTGGCCTAGTGGTTTAGGCCCGCGCTTTACAAAACGGAGGTCGTGGGTTCAAATCCCACGGAGGGCAATGACTTTGTGTAGTTGTTTCTTAGTTGGGTTATGGCAGTACGGGCTGATCACCCGATTGCCTGGAAAGTATGATGATCCATGCGTCGGATGGGCATGTAAAAAGTCGGTCGGGCTATGAGAGTAAAGGAAGAGTTAGTGCACCTGTGTCCGTGCAAACGCTTGTGCACTACAATATATCCTGCGCAGTTGGCTGATCTCTTGTAGATTGGCCACCGTGACCGGAATCGGTCGGGATGACATTATTATTTATGCTATGTTTAAGTTTATGCTATGCTATCATAAGAACACACATACACACAAACACTTATACATACAACGAAACTGGTTACGCTCGAAACAGTGGAAAAAATTTTAATATGGCGCCCCAAAATTTATGTTTCCCGTTGGGAATTTTCGCACAGACCCGAACAAAGAATCGCTCGATTGGAACCAATTGCACGCTACAAGCACTCTGGTGTCGTTTTTGGCCTGTTTAAGTAACATATATGCCATATCCATAAAAGTTTAATGCACTATTAGCGACAATATCAGTCGATAGTGAACCCTCCGGATACGCACGACCCAGTTTTCAAAGTACGCAGTCAATGTACGTGCATGTATAGAGTGCTACAAACAGCGAGCTTGCTTTACAAGCCACTGAGTGCCTAGTTGACCGATTAACTTGGGAATTAAAAACATGTTTTAAATAAATCAGGTTCAGTATAATCAGTTTTTATTGAGAAAAAGGCGTTATACTATCTGCGTTACATAAAAAAATTTGCAGACAGATTTTATATGAATAATACATTGATTGTAATTTGTTATTATTAAATATTTCTTTATTTATCAAGTAGCAGGACTTTTTTGTAGAGTCCGCCTTAGATGAAACCATTCCATTGTTATTTTTCCGCTAAGAAGTAATATGACGCTTATACATTATTGTGTTCTGGTTTTAATGCAATATTGCCAGCGTACTGAGCATAGAGATATATAGATAATTTCTTAAGTTTCTGCGCTACGAACGCAGCGCAGGGACTTAAGAAAGGTTCCGATAGGTTCGTGGTATTGGACTGTTAGGGGCAGGCGTGTCGCTTAGACCAGGCATAATGAACTTTACTGAAATTTGTGTGCATCCTAAAATGTAAGCAGATAGACCACCACGATCGACGTTTACGAAAGCCTATCGAAATGAAAATTAAGAAGTTTCTAATGGAGATCGACGTCTGTCTTTGTTAGTGACTGACGAAGAGAGAACAGTAGTACAATTGTACAGCGAAGAAATATTAACTCCTCGCGACAAGTCAACTTTTAAAAGCCATTAAATTTTTCGCGACACGCGCTCGAATGGAATCGAGTTCGGGGAACTTGCTCCGCTGCTGGGGATATTGTTTGTTTTTCGACGTGACACGAGAGGCGGGGGATGTATCTTAATGAAAAAAATATTATTAAAGTTCCGTAGGGCAAACTTTTCGAAATACAATGTGTGAGGATTACATCTCGACGGGAGAATGATGGATATTTTTAACTTTCACCCCCAACCATACAGTATCGTGAGATACTGTATGGTTGGGGGTGAAAGTTCATTTTTATTTACGAGTGCCGAAAAGAGAAAGATAGAAAGAGAATGATAGAGGGAGAGAGACAAATAGATGTATTGGCCGCAAATTGACAGATAAATAAAGGAGAGCAGCTACGATGGACTCTGGAATTAGAATAGTAAAACAGGGTCAAGTTCCTCGTATCGTAAACTGACAGTCGGTTGAAAGATAACGAGTACATCTATGGTACATTTTATTGCCAATGGGCTAGTTAACAAATAAAGTGTGTTAAGATCATTACATGTACTCAGTGAATACATTCTTATGCATGTGTGGGCGTACATTTGCTCTCCTCGCTTTAATACGTGGCATGTAAAATGGTACGTTGCGAGGACGCGTTGGAAGTTTTCGATTTAGTGCCGTTTGATGCTCCGGCACTTGACTGCTACAACGTATAAAAGATGCATCTACTGGGAGTTATCCCCTTCGTAAGACGCGTCTTACTCAGAAGATAAAAGAATTTTCCTACTGAACGCTGAAAGCAGGAAAATGTAATAAATGAATATGTTAACAGATTAAATCAGTCTTTTGTTATTTAATAATTTAATGTGTTAGAAAAAACTTTATGTGAAGATTAATTCAAGAGTTAATAGCATAAATCAGCTGAACAAAAAAAAGTACGCTAATGTATAGTGTGAAAAGAAAAATCATAGTTGAAAATATTTTAAACGAAAAATTTAAACGAAGAAGAAATCGAACACAAAAAAATCTGATATAAAATGGTAAATGATATGTTGAATAATATTAATAGACATAAACGAAACTTGAAATTGTGTCGATACGAAGTAAATAGGCTGTAGTAATATCGATAATAATTTACTCATACCAAGATTCATGTCTAAAAACAGTACGTTCATAAATATTGCAATGAATGACCAAACTCTCCCCATTTGATATGATATCTATCGTACCATAGGTCACTGCCTCGATAACTGCCTTGTTTCCGATTGCACTATGATATACGTATAATAGACGAATAGTGGCATCGGTCAGTAATTTGTCTATCTAGCAAGTGTTGTGTTAGATGAATGTTCTGGACGCGACGTCACTGAATTTTCGTATCAAATATTAAGTATATTTAAAAGAAAAATAAAATGAAAGCTGCTTTTGCCTTTCATTTTAGGAACATAACTGCATGATATTTTTAATTCATTAAATTGTAAGACGTTTATTCATTATACTTTTAATAGTATTATATATAATTGTGCGCAGTTAGCAGAGGAATCGCAAAAGGTAATTAAACACGACGTCATTCTTCATTAGCCAGCCTCGGACGCCTTTTGTTGCCTCTAATGAGTTTATATTTGTCTCAAAGATTTTATCGCTTTTTAAAATCTGTTTATTGAGCCTTCTGGTCGGTTTTATTTCAGCTTAAAAGAACAATAAAAATAAAAATATTAGAATAATTGTAATAAAACGCATGGGTGTAAAAATATTTAAAGCGTTTCTTTCATAGCTACTTTCTAAAGAAAAAGTGTCTGAATGCTATAATATTTACGAGGACACTTCTCTTCATAAGCATTTTTTTTCTTTTTAGAGATTGTTGCCAGTTACTCTACCACAAAGCAGCAATGGGGAAGCGTTATTGTGATCCGGTTAATAGAGCAATGTTTCCAGATAAATTACAGGTCATATAAATACTCTTTCTTACACTTGCGTAAAGAGCGCAACGCAAGTGAGAGAATCAAGAAGGGTTTTGGACTTTAGGTAGTTTATACTGCATGGCACTGTTTTGTCGTCTAATGGCTTATCTTGTCAATATTAAAAAAAAAGCCATGAAATTACGCATATATGTCACACCTAAGTGAACACCAGCGAACAGTCCAATACGTGATTTCATGTATTTTCGTTATAGGTTGAACTAACTGACAATAAAAAATATTGTCAGGTAGTTCCTATACACCTATACTAAAAATAGTACGCCGATAACATTAAATGTTAACTTTTATGCAAAAAAGGGTTGTTAAAGATAAACTGTAATAATTCTATCACCAACTCTGTCTACAATCAATAAATCATGATGTTTTCGATTGTTATAAAAACTTCAATGCGAGAATTGAAAAAAAAAAAACAATTAAAAGCAGCAATTCAACATAACAATAACAATAAATTCGATATAACTAGAACTATAAATTTTATGTCAATATTATTGCGAGCAGGGCGTAATTCAGCTTGGAACCATTTTATAGTTGCATTACTAAAGCAATTAAAACGAAGCATCACATAGTGAGGTCATATAAATTATGACAATAAAATTTATGCGTTCGTTTGCAAACTTATGAATAAAAGTAAATGGTGTAGATAAAAATAATATTATCAATAAAAAAACTTCACTCGTTTTTATTATGTTCATTACTACTATATTTTTAGCATAGTTATTACATAGTGGGAACTTTAAAGTTGTTACTGCGATACTTATAATATCTTTATTATCACTTTAAGAAAAACGATTATTTGTTATAAATAATGCGAATTATATAAAGTACTATTTGTGAGACTCATACGTGTCTTTATTGACGGAATAACTGTTTTGTTTGTATAATAAAGGAAGCTATTTGACAGTTAGATAGTCTTCTAGTTCTTTATCCTTTAACATTGTAATAATGAGCTTCTCGTATGTGCGCTTACTGTTTTAGAAGTGAATTCCCGCTAACCTCTATCACGGTGTACGATATAAGCTTACTACATATTAACTCTGTCATTTCAGGAATTTCGCTCTATTCCCATGTTTCATCGAAGAATGTCGAGTGTTTCGAGAATGGGTGCAATGGTTACATAAGTCGCTTTACGTGAGGGTTAAATATTTTTGTCCTTGACCTAAGCTGACAGGCTAGGTCATGTAATCTTCCACTTTTCGGCCTTTGGTAGGCTGTATAAAAAACGTTTAGCTCGGTGGACAACTTCAGGCGCTGTGTGATGTATATAACCTTATATTACAGCATGTATTTATTACATTTTACGCTTTATTTATTACATTTTAGCGTAAATAAACCACATCGAGATAAGCTGAAGCTGAACAGAAATGTTTGTGTTCCCACTACAAAAAATTGTGAACAATAGTTACTTTTTCCTATGTATTATGTTAACAAATAACTTAATAATGAGCTCAGGTACATTGTCAGTCATTTACTATTGACGTTTTATCTATCTGTGAGCGTTCGTTACTCCACTCTAGAGGGCATTGGCTACGAGTTTACCTTTGTACTTTCTAAGTAGCTCGTGTAGAGCCCAATAGACCTTTTAATCACTTCAAGGGATTCAATGCCAGCAAAAGGATAAAGGATATGTTTTTTAGGATCGCAATAGATGTTGTATCTAAATCAATGAATACCCTTAGAGCCTATTTTATTCTGATCTCTAAAACTACATTTATCAAATAAAACTTTTTTTAAGAACTTAATAATTTTTTGGTAAGTTTCACTTCCTCTTTCTCGTGTCGCTTTCCTCATTAAATCACGGATCACGACCCTCAGGTCGTGATTTCCAATAGTGGGATTTGTTATTTTCCTCACGGTGTCTTGCCATTTGTGGCGTTCCTTGGCTTCATGTAGTCCGTCATGAAGTTTGGTGTCCAGGCATGTGCGAACTTGATCACTCTATCTGATCGGATTTCCGCCTCTTGGTCAGTTACCATCAACCTTTCTAACGAAAGGCGAAAGGCGGTCTAAGGAAATTGAAGCATCCTACTCCAACACCACAGATCAAGAGCGTCAATCCGGTCGCGATCAGCCTTTTTCAAGGTTTAGGTCTCAGGACCATAGCTGAATATGGAGAACGCCAGAGCGTTGACTAATTTTACTTTTGTTTTGCGTTATATGTTTCAATCTCTTCATATTCGCTTTTGCTCTCCATATTCTAGTTTTATTTAAATGTGCTTATATATATAT
>DWHQ01000507.1:0-13682 GCA_018247955.1 Eurytides marcellus marcellus | reverse complement strand
TCCTTGTCTAAATCATCATCTTCCAAAGTAGTACTACTGTCGGTTGATTCTTTAACTTGCGATCCATCGCCCTTTTTGTTCACCATTGATTTTCCAGAAAAATTTCGTGTAGCAAGCATTGTAGTTAAAATAGCTCCTTTCAATTTGCGACGGGCGTTGAACTTCTTCAAGCAATCCACTGTTTCCTGTCGGTGCATGACCGACGCAACGCGTTCGCGATGACATATCCAAGGATGTTTAAGCGCCTCAGAGGCTGTAATTCTCTTACTCGGATTAACAGTTAACATTTGATTAATGAGACTCTTTGCTTCGGGCGTTACTGTGTCCCATTCGGGTGATGGATAATCGTAAGCCCCGGCTTTAATTTGCCCGTACAGTCGGTGTTGATCCTCATCCCAGAACGGCGGGTAACCCACCAACAAGATATACAAAATAACTCCGCACGCCCAAATATCCACAGGTTTCCCATATGGTTCTTTCTTAAGCACTTCAGGCGACAGATATCCTGGAGTTCCAGCAAAACCAAACCATGCCTGTTGATCGCCTTGAACTTCAATGGCTAAACCAAAATCAGCAAGTTTTACTGCCGCACCTTTGGCTTTGCTTGCTAGCAGTAAATTTTCGGGCTTAAGATCTCTATGAACAACTCCGTTGTGGTGGCAGTGATGTACAGACTCTAATATTTGTTGTATGCAATGAGAGGCATCTGCCTCCGAATAAAACTCCCTAGCGACAATATCTTCGAATAATTCGCCGCCAGTAACTAAATCAAAAACGAGGTAATGAAAATGTTCTTCTTGAATAGAGTCGTGCAGTCTTACAATGTTAGGATGCTGCAATTTTCGACAAATCCTAGCTTCGCGTTCTAATTTTTGAAAATCCCGAGCAGAGAGTTTCTTGGTGTTAATTATCTTAGCTGCAAATTCATATCCAGTCGATTTTTGAACAGCCCGTCTTACTATTGAAAAGGCTCCTTTTCCCAATTCTTCCTTAAGATCATAATTATCCGAGAAACGTGTGCTAACACTTTCACGATTTGGGTTAGCCATTTTGCTACGATTAAATTATTTTACCTGTTTGAGAATCACAATTTACAGCTTAACACTGAGCATAAATGTCTTCTTGCAAGTATCTGGAACAAAAGATGAAAAAATTAAATTAAGGGCGCCTGAAATTACTAATTTTCTCAAAAACTACGGTTTGTCATATTTACACAAGTTTTCCAATGGTCCATTTTATTTCAACTAGCTTAACAATTTCTTATTTCGATATAATTTTTACTTACGAGCAAGTACTAAAACGTTAATACGATACAAAAAGTAATAAACTTAATAAAACACTTGATTCATTCTGTGAAAACCGGATTCTTTGCTTAACCGTGTTAATGACAAAAACATAAAAAGCACAATTTTAACGCAAATTTACTATTTCGGTCACAGAACCTAATTAGATTTCAGCAAGCTGAATTTAAAACGCGTAGATGCCTAGACAATAGTAATCGCGATCACAAACATAGACTTCTAATATTAACACTACGGCACTGGGATGACATTTGGTTAGCGCAAAATAATCGATACACCATTGTCTCACCACATTTAACGAAGTCTCGAGGATCTCACACTATTCACACAAAAGTTTTGTAGCTGATATAAGTACGACCCATTTTCATATTATGAATGTCACATCAATAATTTAAAAATAACACGTATTAAATTATATATTTAAAATACGATCAGTGTGTGACACTGAACGATATTCTTAGCAGAAGTAAGTTATACGGCCTATTTGCGATATTTCCAATTTTAAAATTCATCCCGATCTAAATTAATAGAAACGCCCTCTGTTTTATATAAAAAAAAATATTTACCTATTATGTGCCCATTGTACACAACATTAACAAGATGAAGATCAAAAACTAAGGGCCTAGCCCTAGCCCTACACCACACTCTCCTTCTGCTCCGGACACGAGCTTCGGGGTCAAATTCATAGACATTTGTGAGTTGCCAGGTCTGTGCCACTTGTGTTATATTTTGTTTCGGCGCCGTTACTGGCGTTTTTATTACGTTTTAAAATAAAATCAAACGTTGGATGGCTTCCTTTTAGTGTGTCTTTTTATATTAGTATTAGATTTTATTATGAAGTAATTATTTGAATTATTTCAATGATCGTATTTTTACTCGTGTAAATACTAAGGACTGTACGCAAAATCGATACAGTAGCGCAGCGGCAAACCAAAGAGAATTTAACATAACACAGCGCGAATAGAGCCATCTATTGAAAAAAAGAATGGACTAAAATTTTACATTTTTTATTTCAAATTGGATTTAAGCAAATAAAGTACAATAAACAAAATCATTTTCTCACTTCGTTATAAGTTTGGGTTTGTTTTAATAAATATCGTTTTATTTGTATGTTTGATTTACAAGCAGTTATGAAATCTTTTATTATTATAGAACTAACGTCTATTAGACGATCTCACCAAGCCTGCAACGTTTACTTTAATATTTATTAAGTCAATAATTTCAGTGTGCAAATTATTTTGACCAATTTGATATTCTAGAGATAGACTACTATTTTCGATCAACGATAGATTTTTTTTTTCAGTGTTTCGTCTTTCTTAGGAATTATAATAATTTACCTCTAAATAGGAACTTTAAAGTATAATAAGTCGTAAGTAATTATTTGTATAATGTTGAGAAAACACCCGTGCATCGCATGAATGCTATAGTATACAGATAATAACTAGCAGTAAGTTAAGTACCGTTTTTACATAAAAGACATTAAAATGGTATCTACTTTTTCCTATTAATATTCACGTTTTGAAATGACAACAAGTTCATTAATCTAATGAATACTACATAATAAAACATAAAAATGTAGTAGTTAGGCATCATAACTTTTACCTCATTAGAAGTTGTTTAATATTTCTTCATCTTACAATGATGAGGTTCTACCTCATCACTGCAAGACAATAGCTTTATACACAAAAGATATAATTACGATTCGTGTTCAGCGTCAGTATTATTTACAAATTAGCTTTTTATGTTTAATTAGAAATATTAAATTAAAATAGAGACAGGGAATACTTCATATAATATTTTCATTATGTGGAACTGTTTTTTATTAATACATTTAACCTTCTCTTTACAATACATTACAGATGACTTATTTTCTACATGTTTATTTCAGAAATAATAATATTTGCTCAGTACAGTTTTTGCTACTTATTTGATCAACTGTTTGGAACGGTAAATACTGATTATTTAGCGATCCCCTTTTGTGAATGTTAAACTCAACGGTATTTCACAGGAATCAAAACTGGTTCGCATCTTGTGCAAGTATAGGGGAATTAACAAGGGCTTTCGGGACGGGCCCTTCCGAAATTCGCCGGTGCACAATGCACCCTCCGTACCCATCCCCACGCGAGTTCTCTTATTATTACACGACTCCTGTTCCTTTCCCCACATTGTTCACATTATTTTTATATTGGTACTCGGTCGACGCGTTACAAAGTTTTCGCAGCTCCACAAGATACCGCGCTAGGAATCCTTTACATAGCTGTTTTTAGCGATAATTTTAATATCCTGTAAATTTTTCAACAGTTAATCGAGTTCAACTCTAATCTGAAACGGTTCCGATTAATTGCGCGAGGGGCATTCGATCGGTTCTGTCACCTAATATTGAAGCGAAGGGAAGTATTAAGGTTTCGAACGTTGCGGTCGTCTCAAGTTGCTTTTCTCATGAGCGGGCTGGCTTGTAAAATAATAACTTGAGAATAATATGTGCGGTAGGACCGTGGAAGCACGCCGTGCTGCGGGCAGCGTCCGTAAGGCTGTGTAGTGTGCGGCTATATCGATCGCGGGCGCCTCTCCGCACCAACGATGCGTTCTGTGATTTCGGTGATAGCCTCGAATTGGCGGGAGATGCGACGCCGCGCCTTCCTTTCAGTGAACGCGGTAAGTTAAATTTTTTTAGCCAACTTTTTTTTAGTTTTGCCGTGTATTGTGTGTACTTTGACGAATGTGCTATTGTACAATTGTTACCGTTTAATGTGTTTTTCAAAAGGCAGGAGTTGTAAACTGTTTTACGTTAGAATATATATTTGTAATATTATTTTTCTAAACATAAATTTATTACTTTTTGCTATGTTTCTTATGTTTGTACGTAGACATAATCGTTGGTATTTGATCTAATATCCTAAATTTGAAGCTAACGTAGGAACGTAATGCGAAAATTAAAATAGTATAAGCAGACTCATAGCTGTGTCTGCAAATACATTAAAATTGTTCATACCTAAAAAATTGCTGTGCATTCAACATGAACAGTAATTTTATAAAGTCAGATTCATTCTATCGGACGCATTTCTTTAATGAGTTATATAATATGGAGTTTTTTTTTTATGCTAAATCATTAACATTATTAACTATAGAGTAAATTTCCGTTTCTCCAACTTTAAAAGTTGAAGATAACACGTTTCTTCATCAAGAAAAACCAGAATACTATTTAAAGTGTATTATCTATGGTCAATCATTATTGCATAAAGTTTAAAGCGAACCAGAGGCCGCGTGAATACGGCTCTTCTGCAGTGACGTCACGTTTCAGTTTCCTTACAGGGGGTGTGTTTATTTAATGTTTCATGTAGAAAATAATTAAGCGTTAATCAATCTTATACACATGCTTTGTATTAATATAGAACTATTTCAATTCTTTTCTACCTCGCCCCATCGCCTAAATGTATAAATAAAAATATCAGGTACAAATTTTTGCTTCTGACCGTACCACGACCACGATCAAGTTTGCCATGTAAGATCGTTTATTTTATTAATTTTATAAACCTGAAAGTGTTTTTGTTGTTTACTTGGACTTATTTTGGGATTAAGTGTGAGTTAAGCTAAACTGAATACTAAATTAAAAAAAAAGAACTGGGCATAAAGGTGAATATCGAGAAATTAAAAAAAAATAAAATAATTCGCTCAAAATATATATTTTCTTACATACATCACTCTTCTTAATAAATTAGCTTTAGTTTTATAAAAAAACGAGCCAACAAAAACACTCTCAGATTTATATTGATTACTAGATTTTGCTTGCGGTTTCGCTAGGGTGGCTTACGATTTCGGATTAAATGTAAAAAAAATCTAAGCGCTCGTTTACGGAGTCTGTCTGGTCGTACAACATTGTTAGTCATTCTCCAAGCATTAATGTGTAAGCAATACTAAGTTCCGGTATGTTGCCAGCGCAACTACTGGGTATGGAGAAATCTTAAGCCTTTGGGTGATGAGCGCGGGGCTGGGCCAAGCAGAATGCGTGGCACTGGGTTGTCATGGGCAGACTTGGGGTTTGCCATCAGGCGTACAGCTTGCCCATGGCGTCACTTAGTCTCCTAAAACAATAAAACACAATGGTCTAAAAAAATTATGCTTAATTCTGCCTTAACCTTTTTCCTAATAATTTTACTAAAAATAATTTTAATACTTATCCTATAATTTGAAATGTAAATTTGTAATGTATCCTCATGATACTTATCTCATAAATATATAGATAGAAGCATCGATACTACGTATTATTATAATTTTCGCGTAGATGTAGTTTTTGGATTAGACATGGATAAGGCTATTGTTTTAAGGTTTTTATAAAAACGCCAAATATTACACGATACCAAAATCCACGCAAACGAAGCTGGTGGCAAAGTCTAGTACGTCACAATTTTACTACAGTTCTTGCCTGAATAGTTGTAGAAAGAACTAATAAATAGCACGTTTAGCTCAGTAGACATAATTCTTTATATGTTGATTCAGTTGACCGAATATTATTGTATATAATAAAAAAATATTATTGTATCATTTCGGCACTTACAATTTTTGTGACTAATTTGAGTAATTGTCGATTAATGTTATCGATTATCAATGTTGATTAATCGTATCGTTTCAACTTCTTTTAATATTGGCCTCCGATCATATATATTGGATTGTGTCTGTTGCTTTTTTGTTGTTTGTCGTATTATAAAAAAGTTTATAAAAACCTATAAAAATAGACTGAATTTACCGACTTTATTATCTTATGCGACATCAAAAAGGAGTTTTTCAATTCATTTTGTATTTTTGCAAGCAAAATAGCGTGTAAACATATTTTGATAATTTTTTTTATTATAAAGAATTTTTCTCAAAATTGGTACCTCAGAAATTTTATTCCGATTGCTTTTTAAACTGCAAAAAACGGGAAACGTAAGTTCCATAGCATCAAACAGGATAAGTGTAGAGTTAGATTTGTTTAAAGGTCTTTTATTTTTTTATGAGGAACTTTACACGTTGACAATTTTTTCGCTAACAACTGCAAATATATACCAATTCCCGAAGACAGTAGGTAGTACACATACATGTGAATACTTAGAGCACATCAAACCTTATCTTACACCATTTCCCACATTAATGGGTTAGGTAGAAACGCAGAACGGCTTCGCCAATATAAATGCTAATGCATTCATGACAACGCTAGCAACGGTCGCTATCGGACAAATTCGATGATTTCACCCTGCTATTTTTATTTATAAGCCAGTACTGTAGTACAATGTTTTCATTTCGAAAATCGACGCTAGGTAGGGGAAGAAAACTGTAAATATAATAAAACATTTAAAATGCAGAAAATTCTAAGATAATTCGACTAAAAGTTATTGGTTATTTTATTGAATAATAGACTAAATAGGGTACTACATTTTACAAAAAAAGAAATAAGATACGAGGTTATCGGTCAGTCACAGACGTCAGTTTTTCTATAGTAATTATTTACATATTCAAAAACTAAATTAAGTGGATGCTAACACATTAACAAATTATATCTTATAATAAAACTAAGAGACATTTTTATGATTTTACTAATAATAATTTTATTTTTTTTCCTATAAAGATGAATTCTTTTTTTAATACAAAATATAGATGTTCATACACCATAATTGGAACAGAGTTTTTAAAAATGATGCCATCTAAAAATATATTAAGGCATGCACTAACGCAGGCAGTCACTTGCACATAAACTTTATTTAATAAATTTAATTAGCAGGCTACAAAATTTTTAACAAGATGAAATTTATATAACAAGTACTGCAATATCAAATGTTATTAGATGTTGAAGAAAATGTATTAAATCGTACTCATAACTTGTCTCACGCATGACTAGCTATCATAGCCTATTTGTATTGGTGCATATATTAAAGTACGAGAATGGAGGTTGGTCGACATTGGACACCGCGATCTCGGGTTACACGCAATCCGTGCCGATTGCATTCTATGCAACAGCTGATTTTTAATTTTTCACGCAAATACCCCCGCATTACTTAACAACTAAAGATCTAGTTTATTTTTCTGTTACAATTTTTGGGTAACTTCCGATGCTACAATTTATATTTCCTACGAAATATATATACATATTTAGCAAAGGGAAAATAGATATACTTAACGCATTACTTACCGGAAACTTTTCTGATAACTTAACAAATGTTTTGAAAGCGGATGTGGAAGTAAAACGATATAAATCAACTTTTATTTATTATTAAACTCTTAACATTTCTTTTTCATATAATGAAAAATATAACATCGTTGGAATTTTTTTACAATTAAGAACAAAACTTGGCCATTCTTATAAGCGACACACAACGAGTTCGAGTTATGCAGACTAAATAATTAAACTACACTAACAGTGCGTCGCGAAAACAATAAAGATGCAGAAAAAAGCTTCTTACGAGCTTAGCGTTGGTGACCGAAAACACGAGTTAACTCGTGACCGGTCTGCTAAAATCATGCTAAATGATATCAGAAGACGGCTATGACACTTTTAAAAACTCATTATTTGAGTAGAAAATTGGTAATTGACGGACAAAACAAAATATTTAGTTTATAGCGTACTTGATATGAAATCGTTTTAGTAAAATTATTACTAATAAATTACTGCCTTGTAAAAATTTGTTACCAAATTATATCAGGTTGTCTTTTAATTATTCTCAATTCAATTACAATAAATGTATTTAATAATTATATTAATTTATTGTAATAACATTATGATAGCATTTTTATCAGGAAAAATATTCTTTATTTTCTGTCCTAAGTATCCGAGTAAGAAAATCCACCACGCCCGTTTGAAGTTAATCGAGTTCATCGACTCGACTTAAAGAGCGTTTGAGAAAGTCACCCCATTGTACGCAAGCTGTAATGCAGAAGCTTTTATCTGCAGAGAACTTTGAAAATTGTCTTCACATATCTTCGAATACGAAAATCTGTTTCGCACAATAAATTCTAATAATTATTACTTTGATCAATAATGATTTTTACTCGATCTTGTTATAGATATCGTGACCGTGATAAATATGCGCATACTATTAACATTTTACGGGCTTTGGGATCAATGAAATATTCATTGGAAAGTTTCTAAAGTTTGAAAAGTTGTTTACACATTAGAAATATAAAATATTCATTAATGTAAGCCAGTGTAACAAATAACATTTATTTAAATCTTTTCATTGGGTACTTGGCAGCAATAATCGATTGCAAAATCAAATGACAATGCCCGATGCTTGAATGAATATTCTCTGAAAATAAACCATATCATATTAACCATAACATATTGGCCTTATTACCTTAAAATTATTATCCAGTGGTTTACAATAACAAAACTACATGAAAGACGCGATGGACGCAAAAGATATGTCTATCAATAAAACTAATAACTCTTACCAATCAAGGGCACACCCCATAATAAATAATGTCTAACAACCAGCGGAAAATAAAATCGATAAGGATAAACATGAAAGTCTGCGTAACATGGTACGAATGACATTTTACTCTCGGCAAGCTCGTCACTTGATCAAAGCCAACGACATCATATATTCATTTCTTTCGACGCTCAAGTTTATTATGACATAAAACATAGGTGTAGGTAATAATAAATCGTGGGATTTACCAATAAAATGTAATCTCAAGAATAAATGGGTTAGATTTCTTTTTTATACGACTGGCTACTGTATAAAGTATACATGATAGTTACCAAGATATTCACGCCTGTTTTAATGTATAGTATAAGGTTTTGTTAAGGTTTTCTTTATTTTGATTGCGACTTCGTATCATTCTTCCCGTTTTAGCACAATTATTCAAGGAGAAAATTAGCCTCTGTCACCGATCCTCAAATCATACCTTTACCAAAAGTGATACCAATCCGTTGTAAAAAATGGATAAATTTATAATACCCATAGGATGCTATGAAACATGGGAATATCAACATGAAATGTATAAAAGCGGTTGATTTGGAGCCTGCGGTCGTTGAATTTTTCATCAGGGGATACGATAGGCGTGTGATTAGCATAAAAATAAAAATGTAGAGCCGCGATGTCGAATAAAAGCGGTGGAATGAAAAACGGAAACCGATAGAATTTTGGTAGATGAATAGCTAATAATTCATGTTGTGAAGTGCCCAAATAATTTTTTGCGTCCATCTCGCAATAAATAACGTAGTTATAATAAACTGTGAATCGTTATTGTCACGCAATTTTTGTATTGAAACTATATGGTATAGAAGTTAATTAATCATTAATAAGATTTCAATATTTATTTGATCGAAATTTAGTTTCAAACTCCTGTTGATGTGTTTGTGCTCGAAAAAGAAAGCGGAACGTTCTGAAACAGCCTCTTAATAGATCGAGACATCAAAAGGAAAGAAATTCATGTTAATACCTTCTTGCTGTATTGTTGATCGAAGTTAAGCCCAGCTCAGCTGGATTAGATCCTTTGACGTGAGTTTCGGCGGGGAAGCTACGGGGGTTGCCTTCAGCGAGAGTAATGTTGCCGTTATCGAAAAATAAGCTTATTTATCTGATGTAATTTATTTAAAACACGTCAACGCTAATGCATCGGCGGTACGTGAGAGTCCTCCTTATAACGGTGGCATGAATAGTACTCAAATTAGTTGAATTACGTGGTTCATGCGCTTCTACTCGCACTGAATACTCTGTGAAATTACTCTTCAGTGTCTTTGCTCGAGTGTA
Organism: Eurytides marcellus marcellus; assembly: GCA_018247955.1. NCBI lineage: Eukaryota > Metazoa > Arthropoda > Insecta > Lepidoptera > Papilionidae > Eurytides > Eurytides marcellus. The sequence goes on along the minus strand of DWHQ01000507.1, from coordinate 3,655 downwards.
TTTTGATTTTGTCCATCCCAACATTTACCTATAACTATGCCAAAAATAATTTTCGCCTTGTTGCATGATAAAAAAGCCAACGAACAAACACATTTAGGGGTTTAAAATATTTGTAAAAATTATTCAGTGGCCATTTTTATATTATTTTTATGAATTAGGCATTAATAGTAAGGTAATTCATGAGACGCAGGGATTGCGCTTTACAGAAATTTAAATCAAAAACCAAATCCTTGCTATCAAATCTAACGCGGTTGGATGCAATAACCTTAGCCGTTGAATGATTGTTCATATCCTTGAACACCTCCCTATTATTCACATCATTAACTTTTTCTTGTCTATCAGATCTTTCCCTTTTGGTGTAATGCTCTTCCGTCCACTCCATAAATGCACCAAACCTGCACATAATGTCTATCCTCGCCTCCTATCCAAGGTTCTTGAATCCCATGTCCTTAATTAATTTTCCCGATTTATGCCAAATAGTAATTTGTTAAGTTCTCTCCAATCCGGTTTTAGACCTAGCCACAATAGGGCATAGAGCAGCTATGGAAAATACTTAATACCGCCAGTCATGATATCCTCTTAATCATTCTCTCCTTTTTAATAGTTTCCGATGATGCGCTGGAATGGTTTACTTATTACTGTCTTTTTACTATTTACCAATTTACATTATCACGTAACAATTTACATTTTACAATTTGATGACCCGTTTGGCGCAGTTGCTAAGCTATTGGCCTCGGCGTCGCAGGTCGTGGGTTCGACTCCCACCCGGGACAGATATTTGTACGAACTACAGATAATTATTCCGGATCTGGTCGTTTGTCCGTATGAAATTTATGTATCTAAAAAGTCCTTGTAACACAAGATGTTTCTATCTTACAATAAGGGCAGCGTTTTTTTATTTAAGATAAGAAATTACATTCTCACGATGCAGCCAGCAAGCTGTGACGTAATGTCGAGTAGGAGTTGCCATTTTAAAAAAGGAACGACACGTGCGCTTCCACAAGGCTCGGAATACGCGGAGCATTGACAGAATTTGAGAGGTCTCGTCGGATTTATCCCCGTGACGCTTACAAAGCCGAAATTCAAAGGGGGGCGTAAAAAAATCCGGCGGCGTTCGCGCGTGCCTTATCGTCCGACGCACTCATGCCAACTTTCCCCCACAAAGCCGACCCTCCGGGCTTCCTGATAACGAACATGTTAAACTAAAATTTTAAACTCAAACACGAGAACTATTAAGCCTTTTTTTAAATATAACCTTCGCCGAGGAAACTGCCGTTATATACGATTGCTGCAGGCTATTTATAAAATTTACTTTACTGATTGTCGTGCGTATTTGAATATTTTTTTTAGAATCTTAGTCACGATACGAGTAATTCATGTATCTGATGGCAAACTACACGAGAGTAACATATAAGAACATAAATACGCATCAAGAGATCTCTCCGTCAGATGTCAACCGATTTTGATGATTTCTAAAAAAAAAATACATATGACACGTGTATTTTTTTCTTAGAAATCATCAAATTTATTCTCTGTCGTATGGCTTATATGAGAAGTAGAAAGAATAATAAATAATAAATAATAAGAAATATCCAAAGGGAATATATTTTTGCCATGTTATTGTCGCCCTTTTATTTACATGCACGGATAGGAACCCCGAGAAAAGTAGGCAAACAGATAACGAATAACTCAAGGCGATGATTGAAACACGATTTTGGGCCAACGCTTTTAAGTGAGATGTTATTGAATATTTTATTTTTAAATACAATATATTATGTACACAGAAGATATGCTACTCTGGCATTAAACCCTGGACTTAAACAATCTCAAATGTTTAGCATGAAAAAACATATAGTTTTTATGTTGTCTGAAATGTTTGCCTAATTATTTTAACGTAACGTAACATTTATAATTTGGGTGCGAATTATTAAAGCCCCAAAGGGGATTTTTATTTAGTTCGTTCACTAACCGATCAGTTTCATAGTCATATTGTTAAATTGTCATCGAAGTCAACAAATAAGATTTCTGCTTAATCAGAAGCCAACAAGTACTTGACAAACGAATTACAAACTGAAAAATTTGCAAGTTAAATGAAACCTTGCTAAAATAAGTAATTCGTTCATAACTACCCTTCAGTTATTTAATTGTTTGTCCCTCTTCCACACAGTTTTTATTAAATATATAAAAGAAAAATTTAAGTCATCCAGTGACTTTGATCACTCTTTGTCTCGGATAATGAAAAAAAGCAATAGCCACAAAAACGAAATTTACGTCGCTCCCAGGGCCTAGGAATGAAGTATATGTCTTAGGCGCAAAGCTATAAATATAAGTTGAAATGGGTGTCGGGGCAGACTGTGTGACGCCATCGTATAATAGTCCCCCACCCCTTCCCGTCGCCCGAATATTGATGCTCAATAAAACATAACTAAAAACCCGCTGTACGACCAACTTCATAATTGGTAACTCTTTGAAGACTCCACCTGTAGTACTGTATGGCCAGTTATTCTACAACCGAACAGTAATATGTAAGAATAATGTTCCGATTCGAAGCCTAATGTTGCCCGCGTAATAACTGGGCATAAAGATGTAACATGTTAAATCACTGGGTGACGAGCGCAGCGCAGAATCAAGCAAGTTCTGAGTACCACTGTGTCGATATGGGCATGCTCGGCTAGTTATTTTATCTCATAAAAAGAGCTGGGGCATTTTACTAAAGAAATTATTAGTTGCTACATAAAACATAGCGTACACTAAAACCTTATAACTTTATTGAGTTGATCGATATTATTGTTCGTATAGGTGTTGATATTTCGCAAAGTTTGTATAAAGCTTGATGTTTACTTTGTTATAAAAATTATTACAACCGAGAGGGCGGGCGTGCTTAAAAGTTTTCTCGAACATTATACGCATTGGAAATGAAGTTACACGAAAATAGGTGTCTTGTTGCCAATATCATATCGACCCGTGTACTTTGCTATTAAAATTGTACGTTCCTGAAGGAATATTATCGCTTTCTCTCTTTTATATTTTTGAAGTTAAAATTTTTAGATACAAAAAATATACGATATGTCCAGATCTCTCGATTTTTTTAAGTATTTGGGAATTTAAAACAAAATTATATTCTCAAAATCAGGTATATTAAATGGTATATTCAGCAATATTTTTGTGCAAATAATTAATAATTATTAGGACATATTTCCTTATCTGAATACTCCGTTCTTGTTTTACTTTCGCTTATTACTTGATTATTGCTTGTATATCCTTTATATATAATGCTAAAAGATTCTAGTTCATGGACGACAGTTGATGGATGGGAATAGAGAAAGTTGCCGCTACACGACACCCTGATTATTTTGCTTATAGTAAATTCAATCAACATTTCTTATGTGTATTCTCAATCTTTGATAGTTAAATATTTAATCTCACGTTTTTCTAAATATACTCACGATAGGCCAAGACATACTGGTAATGTTAAAAATTTATGGAATTTTCTTTTTTTTTTACTTTATTGTTTTATATACACGTGTTGCATACGAAGAAAGATGTTGATGAAGAGCAACAGTCAGTTCCGGTTGGTTGGCTGTATTCTTTTAATCAGGATGACCGTACGGCCTTCATATCCCGTTCTTCTAATTTGCTTAGGTCTATAGTGGAC
>DWHQ01000506.1:0-13683 GCA_018247955.1 Eurytides marcellus marcellus | reverse complement strand
CACGTCCCCTTTCAAAACAATAGCCGGGCACATGAGGTGAATTTTCAGAAAAGTTGCCGGTCAGCAATGTGTTAAAACTGGTCCTTTCACGCCCCTCTTCCCCTATAGTCTATGCCTAGATGAAGTACTAGAAATGGTACTAGAAAAACCCGGGCCAAGGGCGGCCGAGATCCGTTTACTTTGCAAATTTACATAAATACAGAACAGAACTTTCACAACGGAGCGCTACAAAAAGAAAAAATTTAAACGGAACACTAATAAATTTTCGGGTAGAGTATAAATTAAAATCGAAAAATTTATACAAAAAACCTTTTCGCAGTACGCGAAATAACCTAAATACTTTTTTTGTTAAGCTATACTACTTTTTTAAGAGAACTCTATAAAGTTAAAAACATTTACGTAATATGTTTTGGAGCGGGAAAACAACTATGACGTGGAAGAATGACGGAGCTCATGACGCTACCAAATTTACCTGCTATAATGTCAGTGGAATTTCCGACGTTTGTTTCTATCAAATGATCATTGAATACTAAAGAATCGATTCAAACTGGAAATCTAAAGAGATATTACTTAGTATAGAAATAAAATTAAGTGAGAATACTAATTCTAAATATATTTTCTAAAATTTGCTTCATAGTTTCTAAGCTAGACCTTCGGGACTTACCTATACTTAAGAAAAAAAAATGCCAATAATATTAATAGGTTTAACTGGCTGAAGAATATTAATATATTTTTCTCTGAAAATCTTGGCGGCTATGTAAAATCTAATGTAGCAAGTACGAATATATCATTGTTACTTTAATTTAAGTCTAAATAAAAATATCGCGTTTCTGTATAAACGTTTTTTACTATTTTTTTTTTCATTTAAGTCAACTTACTAATAACACATAATTTTATTCGTAACGCACGGCCCTGTCGACTCGCCTAATTCTAAGAAATAATATAAAACGAGGAAATTCTATAAAACTATACATTTTCCTCGTTTGCAAAACCGTAAGCCATAAGAATAAGATACCAAATTCAACGGTTACTAAATATACTTTCACAACCGCATGTGTGGCAATGATAAACGTACGAAAGCGTTTAACGATACAAAACTCAGAATAACAATGAAATAACATAAGAATTGTATTAGATCATTAAGTTCACTTTTTTAATACTTTTTAGAATTTATGTTTGATATACTAGCACATTTCTTATATTTCCATTAGATTTTTTTCTTTATTTGAATTAAAAAAGGTAGTATAGTATCGATAATAAACCATAATTAATTTTATAAAAATAATTACAACTTTTTAACAAATCGCTGATAATATTTTTTAATAAATATACATGAACTTTTGATGTTAAAACCGTCCTCAGCGAACTTCTTGAGGGATGCTTTAAAAATGTTGTATTTTATCATAAAATTTATAGGAATATAGCAATTTGTTGTCACTAGTAATTGGACCCCTAGATTTTTCATTACACATTCTTTTATTGATAATAAAAGTTGTTGTTTCCTGATGTGCGATGTGTGAATCAATACGTTGATAACTTTTGTACGTCTATGCATACTGATACTCGGCAACGCGGCGCTCGCCAATATTCCTCCTTTTACGTAAGTGCTGCGTTTCTATTGTTATTTGTTATACAATGGATGGATACTTCTATCAGTGTATTATACGCGTGTTGAAACAAGGTGCTTAGTATTGACACTAAAGACTTCATTCATTGGAATTAAATTTTTCTAAGAATTTATTATAGTAAAGAATGTTTCTACGATACTTAAAATGCGTCAATGCGTATTAGAGTCTCGAGGCCAACTAAATTGTTCACAGTGTCTTTGTTAAGAACACTAAATGGGAAGATATATACGCGTATAGGGTATGACAAAATATCGTTAATTGAAAATAATTTCAGTCTGCTTAAAACTGCAATAGTACATACAAAGTTTTGTTACTAAACTGTAACTAATTAGGCGAAATCCATACGATAATAGTTCGTTTTCGATCCGGTCTGACATGTTTACTTTCTATAATTTCATGACTGAAATGGGATTCAACTGGAAATTATCTGAGACAATCTAACACTTTTTTTTAGAAATATTTCAAATATTACTATAAATCTATGTAATAAGTTCAGTGCCGTAACATATATACTGAATAAATTTATATGTAAGTATATTGCATTTATTAATTTTAATTTCTTATACATATATTTAGTGGAAACAACACAATCTTATCGGTACCCATGAAATATATGTATAACTTTAACTTTTCTCTTTCGAACTTTCTATTGTTTTATGATAAATCTTTGTGTACAGAGACTAATTTTCTCAAGTAATTTTCCATTCACACTAAAAGGTTATCAATTTCATATTTGTAACGAAAAAACCCAACTAAATATAGTCACAGCGAATGCGGAATCAGCTTTAAAAAAATTAGATAAGGGATTTTCCGTAGTTTAAAGGCACGCTAGTAGTACGTTTTGTCTCTGCATGTTGTTAAAATAATCTTTAACATATTGTTAGTAATCAGTTTCTTGTCTTAAACTAAATGAACAGGTTTCTATCTTAAGTAGATCGAATAATAAACTTGTTGTTTAAGATCATAGAGACAAATATCGTGCGAATAGATTATCGGACCACGTGTTGATTAAAACAGTCATCATAAGGTCCGTCTCGATCCAACAATTCACGTAGTATGACGCAGATTACCTTGACGTTAATGAGACAAATCCGGTTTTATTTTATCTACGTAATTGATAGATGAAGTTTTACAAATATTTTAATTTCGTTTACGTTTCATTGGTCATTTCTTATCTATAATTACTATTTCAATAGATCAGCTCACATTAACAAAAAAATCGCAAAGTTTTATCAAATTCACGTATGTTTCATTCTCGATATTTTCCATGTAATCTATTAACGCTTTACACGCACATATTTTCCTCGTTCATTATTGAATCATAAACAAAATTATCGCTCCGAACGATAACCTTAAAAAAATATTGACGTAGTTAAACCACTTCATACGGCTCTAAATACACTTTTAAATAAATAGTTTTTGTCGCAACACAACAGTTTCATATGTACCTTAAATTTATTTTATTTTTACTAAAAAAACCGAGAATACCATAAAATGCAGTTTCCCCATTTTATTGCAACAATAGTCTAAATGTTGCACGCCTATAAAACAATAGTCCTTTTTGGAGTCGGTCCGTTAGAACAAGTTCTGAATACGTCAGGACTTAAAACGTTTACTGTTCTAAATTTAACAAAGGCTAATTTTGTTGCATTTTATGGCTTTGAAATAGGATCAACGGCCATTAGGGCATTTTTTGCCACGCCTTTTATTAGGGTGTCGTCCGAAGGCCACGCGGTAAGAGACAAAGCGTTGACCGGAATCATTCGCATAAACAACGCTCGACGGTCGCTTTGACCGTTTACGAGCGGCCGAGCCGGGCGGAGCTCTTCAAATGAAGACACTAAAATCTCAAAATTTAGCATAATTGACTATCGCCAATAACTTGAATAAACTCTCGTGACTCGTCATACGATGCACTTCTAATTTAGGTGAATGTCAGTAGTTTGTTTAAAAGATTTTTACTTCAATGATATAGAATGAATAAATTCGAATTCTATCCAGTTTAGTTTATAGTCTTTAGATACATTTAAATATTTCCGCACTCACGCAATAAAGGCACAATACAAACCGTTAGTTTATCGAAACATACTGTGCCGACGACGGCACAAAGATTCGAATATTTACCTCGGGAACTTCCGTTGCGTGTCGCAGTGTGCGTTCCATTTTCATAGAAGCACTAATAATTTGTGGCTCCAGTGGCGCATTTGGCTAGCGGACGGTACTTATAAGGATGACACTAATTATCAATCAATAATTCCAAGTATGGGTAAATGTTGTACGCGTGATTTTTTCAGAATACTAGTACTACTTCTAAGTTTTAAGTCTTTAGTGGATTGGGTTCACAAAAAGTAATCGATTTTCTTTGACTGTTACAAGGCCTCGTTCGCAACTTTTTAACTTCGCGTCTTCTTCCCGGAAGTATGATACTGTCCTTGATCAGAAAAATAGGAATAATCTCTAAAATATTAATACTTGAGCAAATTTTTTTATCAGTACTATTATTTTGCTTTAGAGATAGAATTATAATATTTTTTTATCTATGGATATTATAAAATCAATATATGAATATTGATTTAATTAATTTTCAGAATCTCAGTAAAAAAGAAATATTGAAAAAATAAAAGACTGGAGGTCGCTGCAAATAGTATTATAATTGAAATAAAACAAAAACTATTATTAATATTACAAATACGCAGACTGCCCATATTGACTCGTATTCAAATATACAGAATAGTAACACCCTTTCACTGTGTACGAATTTATTGTTTTATTTAGGGGTCAATGGTTAGTTTTTGTGTCAGTGCGATGAAAAGGTTTATGAATCAATTAATTAAATGTCGGTACGGTCATTGTAGCAAAGCAAATATGGAAATGAACTAGTTTCTAACAATGCTTTGATTTATGGCGACTCGTAAACATAAAAACCAGTGTCTCCCCAAGGTGAGAATTGCAGTGCTGTTGTATTATAAACATGCCGTTTTGTGAAAAGTACATTTGGACAGTTGTTTCTACGAAATTGTAAAACTATTATCATTAAAACAAATAAGTAAGTAATAATTTTATAAGAATATCTATGGATTATACGTTTTATTATGACACTTTTATAGGCTTGGACACTTTACACTTACGTTTTATGGACTTATACATGAGAACATCTTTCCCGTTGCCATAGATTAAATATGTGTCTTGAACCCTAGAAATTGAAAACAAAAGTTAAAACTGAAAAATTCTTACAAAATTCATAGCATGACTTTTACGGAATCTGCTGGTTATTCTACCAAACATTACTGTATGGAAGAGGGTCCACAAGGTTTTTGAAGACTGTGTTTTGATACACATCTACATTCGTTTTTACGCCTTTCTCAAAAATATACCTCAGTTAAGCTCGAATATGAAACTCTCAGCCAAACCATGCGTGACAATTGCAGAATGCCGCTGCTCGTTTCCACCGTATCATTTTGTTTATTGTAACTTTCCTCCGCGGTAAATTTTTTCATCCGAAAAAAGAATTATGCCGTGTTTATTCCCACTTACCGCTTCAATAAAACGCGGGATCTCTTCTGTCGCAGGCTCAATAAACGCGCATCCAAACGATGTCTTGTTTTTCTTTGATAAGCCCCAAGCAACAAAATTAATTTCGCCGTGGTTCTCCTTAACTCCATCTGAAGGGCCAACAGTTTCTGCTTACGCATGTGATTTCTTTGGATTCGCGTCTTTACAGCTTTTAACTGCTGGAGCCCTAACAATGCGAGGGCGACCACTTTTTTTTTTACTAGATATTATTGAAAATTCTTGTACTCTTTATAACCATTTATCCTTGAATAATATTACTGAGATACGAGAAAGTCTATTTCAATCATGCTGACTCAAACTACTTTATTAGCTAAACTAATGCATATGGGTTGTTGCCACTACCACATCTAAGTTTTATTGACGTCTATCTATAAAGATAAAACGAACGCGTAGGCCCAAGTTAACATTAAATCTTTAAACACCTTTTTTTAAAAACAATATTAAATTAATTAATTTTTACTAACAAGGATTAAAAAATAATTCAGTAATGTTTTTTGGAATATTGTTTTATTTATTTATTAATATTATTAAATTATACCTCAAAAATAGTTTAATTTTGGAAACATTTGGTTTATAAAGCAAAATACGAAACTTAAATTATCACAGGAAGTGGTCCACGATATGAACAACAGCATTGTTATAAAACATGCATCATCGATGTGATATAAACAATTAATTTAAGTCATAATGAAAATAAGTATATATGGACATTTCGAAGAAGAAGAATAAAAATATATCTGATAGTCTATACTTCCTAACCCCTGCGACTCACGATAAACCGGCTATGTTTACTCTTCACAGATAACTCTCAGGAAAATCCAAATGATTTTAATGATGAAGCCAAGTGCCCATCATAAAGACAGGCCAAATTTAGTAAATCGTTGGTACGGTCGCCCGTTACGTTCAAAAGTTAGGGGCTTTGAAACAAACATCGAATTAAGATGTTATGATTTTGACTTCGAATAGCTTATCCACTATCACTTGTCTTCTAAAGAGGCAAAAGTTCAAATGTCGCAGAGCTTCTGGTACACGCTGGAATATTCTATAAAATTCGTAAATAAGAACAAGTACCTACTAAAAGAGTGTTGACATTTGTTGTTGTACTGACACTAACAAAATGTTACTAAAAGTATATCATTGATTTATCGAACACTAGAAATCACTTTTTAACCATCTTAAAACAGAGGTTTTCAACTTTTTAGATTTATTGATTCCCGTTTTTGTTGATCATTCTTTTTTTATTTATTAAAGGTTTATCGCTACATTCATTGGTCTTATAGGTTTATTGTTATTCGAACCTAACCTTAAAGATACAGGAAAATTCTAAAACTCTTTACAGTTATAACTTTATTTTTATATCGTGGGATATTATTCAAATTCCACACTATCTGCTTCCTTTCCTTCGCCGTTCAACTGAACTTTTGGCGTGGGCGTGGGAGCAAGTGCTATGGGAACATTTACGATTCCGTATCATTCATTATCTACAACGTATTTAAATGTACGTTCCCCCACTATTGAGTTAGTAATAACATGAAAAGATAGCTTTATATTAGTAGGAATATTAAGTTTTGGTCATTTAACAAAGATGTCACACTTTTTTTCATGAGCCCAAGGATAAAATGAAAAGTGGGGTGCCTGATGATATTCGATACGCCTATCTACAGTAGCAGAATGTCAGTCAGTTTTTTGTACTAGGTTCTTACTTGGTTCTAAATTGCTCTCATCTGCTAGATATATGTATCTCTATGCCTAATAATTGCTCTGCTAACATTCCACAGTGATAACTAACACGTAGGAAAGGAAATTAGTATTTTAATGCCCATTGTTCCGGTTACAATAACTGTCAATGCTGTAATATTTCCTTAGGGCAAAAAAGCTCTGCAAAGAACCTGCAACTTGAACAGCAGAATAGCACTTAACAATGCATGTTAAAATTACTTATTTGTATAAACATCAAATGTATGTATGTATATACACAAAACACATTAAACTTTTGTGAAATATTTTTTAATGCTCTAAATTATACATGACATTTTTAATTCATTGACAATTCAGTTAAATAAATAGTTATTTCATAAATTATATAATCATAGATAGAGTAAATAAGTTTCAAATGAATAATATGGAAAACGATATCAATAAATATTTACGATTAACTACCTACTTAGCTTGAACAAAAATGTGGTATTTATCGTCATGTCACTTAATAAACTTATTGTCACTTATTATCTAGTAATCTTTTACTCAAATATAACTAAAACTGGATGTATCCCTTATTGCTTAAAAAATAAAAAGCTGAATATCGCCACGTGCTTGATACGTGCTTTCTAGAAAGTTTCACATTATCGATTAGATTGTGACGCGTGCGCGGTCTCTCGTTCAGAGGAGCATCGAGCAAAACTTTCGAGATCAAACGATGCTCTCAACACGTGTCTGTTTTTTGCGCCGAGAAAATACGTGACATATTTTGAGAAGTTTTATTTTCCAAACGCGTTTCATTATCGTTTATGACTGTCTTTTGTAATTTTCATCTAAAACAGTTTAGTATTGCACATTTTACCGTTTTTGTTGTATGCTAGCATAATGTATAATATCTAGTTTTGTTTTAAATTTCTACAATAAAATATCTACTTGTAGTTTCGAATAGAGGTTAAAAACAGGTAACTTTAGTAGATACAAAATGGCACTACATTAAGATAATATTGATAAATATCTGCTTTTTTTTTCTAACAATGAAAACTATAGATCACTTTAAGTGGCAGTCTCTGCATAGAATCATATAACAAAAGCAACACTTGGAGACTGCGTTATCTGCCCCCGATCGGCTATCGATACCTTTAAACATCTCATCGCCTTTTGTAAAGATTTTGGACGTATGACAAAGGCCACGTAGTTCTTTGAATCGGAAATGTATCGCCAATAGTTAGTCGTACATCTATATTCTCCGGGATTTAATACATTTTCAACGCTACAATTTGATGGATCACTCCTTTCTACAGTTCCACTTTTATATAAATACATTAATTATTACACTTGGGGTGTAAGAATTATATAATCGATGGTCGAGAGAACCCTGGAAAACGTATTTGTCAATCGAAAACGATAAACGTTTTATGATCTGTCATTTAAAAAACTCAGGTATTACAACCAACTAACCGAGAATATATGAAAATTTTATCTATTTGTTAAAGTTCTATTGTCATTCTTAAACGGTACATCAAAGTTCCGAATCATAATTGGGATAAAGTATGTATATGAAACATAGGGAGTTAAATATGTTGAATTTAATACATTTAAATCCCTTGAAACAGTTTTATTTTACAAGAAATCAAAACTACTTAAAATAAGAAAGTGTTAAAACGTTTTTTACTATGTAAACATAAGCTTTTGAAAGATCTAAGCAGAGAAAAATAAGACATTATCTTAATCAATTTGTTATTTTAACATAAGTTAAAAAAATCGCTTACCTTACAAAAAATTTATTACAGTAACAACTGCTAAAAAGAAAACGTTGATTCAAAAAATGTTATAAATCTAAAGTCAACTAAATTCTCGTTATAAAACGTGCGAGGTTTTCAATATAAACTGAGTATTATAAAGTACTATTAAAAACGTGTAGGTGCAGATGTCGACTACAGATGCTACGGAACCCTACCTCAACTGTTTATTACGTCGTGTACTTGACAAAAATATCGTATTTCATATGATAAAATGAATTTGATTTGTATCGGATCTCAGGATAAGCACCCCTTGTAAAAGTCGCTAAGGTACATAACGTACAATTTATCTCACTACAAAAGAACAAAGGCTCCGTTAGAAACATATAAAACACTCGAAACGCCGAAAGCGCATAATGCCCATCATTATACATTCATGTGCTTTGTCGTTTACAGTATTTATTTTGATACGTGTCGAGGGGAGAAAACCCTCTTTTCGCTTGAAAGCTCCCGAAATTGTGCAGAGAGGGCGTCGGGGCGAACGGGGCGGTGTCAGGAGCCCCGTCATTGGCGCTACAGTACCCCACCAACGGTAGCTCCGCCCTGATGGAAATTCATCTCGAACGATTGTACCGACTGTGCGAACACGATCATTCAGTCAGCGAATGCCACAGTGGCAGCTTGTCGTGTGTCAAGGCTCCTCACCTTAAGTGTTTCGTACCGTATTGAATCATCGGGTTGACTCAGAGTCAGTCCTACTTACGCGTATAGTGATGTTAGTCAGTGTTGACGTGTAACAACGCAGCGAGTTTGTTATGCACGCCATGAGTGACCCCGCTGCTCTGGCCGGCATGCTACCCTTCGACTCCATAGGGCTGTATGAACAGCCAAAGCCACGGTTCATCTTCAAGATGCCTCGAGTGGTACCAGATCAAAAGGCTAAATTCGAATCCGACGATTTGTTCAAGCGATTAAGTCGTGAAAGCGAGGTAAGGCATTCAAGTCGGTCCGGATAACAATTATCTTAAAACTACCTTCTTATATAAGAAATAATGTCTTAATTAATTCAAATAATTCTGCAAATAACACGTGGTATGGAACACATTTCATCACGTGTTTCAATTACTTTTAATTATGTCGCAACTGTATGCAATTAAATTATATTCTATTAGAATTTTATTTATTAGAACAATAATTTATTTAATAAGTAACGTACAGGGTTTTCCGTAAAACTGTCCACGAGGATAAACACATTGCGACATAATAGAATTAATGAGTAATATCACTCGGTCATTGGTAAATAGTTACGTTAACTTGTATCGTTATCAGGTAAGATACACCGGCTACCGTGACCGCCCTCCAGAGGAGCGTCAGATGCGCTTCACGAGCGGTTGCCGTGAAGGCCACACAGAAATCGCCTTCATATCAACTGGCACAAATTTACAACTCGTGTTTGACCATTCCCCTTACAACAATCGCGGTTGTGACTTTCAAAAGGAAAATGGCAAGGTGAGTTTACGCTACTCATTTAATATACATGCTTAATCAGTTAATAAAACTGATAGATTTCAGTCAACAGGGTTACAACGGTTAATTTAAAGAAAAATGAGAGGTGAGTTTCAAAGTAAAAAACATGATGATCAGTACTAACTAAATACTCAAATAGTATCTCGAATTGATGTAAAATTATTTTTATCCTTATTTTGTCATAATCCTTAGAATATGCCACTGATAAAGTTTTTGCAAGAGACTTTGTTAATTAAATATACGTCATTGACTTGATCCTACTTTCCTATGTTCTATGTACCCCCCACACTTCGTGTATTTGCCGCTAGCCTTTCTGTTATGACTTTACAACATATTTTCCTTATTTATGTTGAATGTTAAATCAGTCATATGGGTATTAAATATGTTATGATAAATAAAGCTTAATAATACCCCATGTTTGGCAACAATGATATATATATATATATACTAATTTGAATCATATGCAGTATTTCCTTATTTTATTTAGTAAGTATAAAAATGTTTAATGAAAAAATCTTCGAAAGGTTTTTAACTGAAGGTTTTTACCATTTTTCTTTATGTATATGTTTATGTCTATGCTAAACATCCTTCTATTCTTTAATTAAAAAAAACTGTAATATCTGTTTTACCAGTATTTTTTTATATATTTATGGTAAATATTTCATTTGTGATATATATTTGGCATTTTCCTAACAAATTCGGTGCTATAGCCATGCCCTTTTTTTGTTTTCTGGTATTCTTAAGTCTCCGTGATCAATTATTTTCTTTAGCAATATCTTTACGACCTTAAATGAGTCATAATGTACGTTACATTTGGATCCAATCATGAACCGTTACAATACCGATTGTATAATTTTACTGATATCTGGCTTTTAGGCTTTATTATTTCTGTTTAAGCATAGCAAGGACTTACATGAATTTAAAAAATCATTTAACGAAACATATTTAAAATTCACAAATATTGATAAAAAAGGAAGACGAATATACCGCATTATCAACAAAAGCTACTATCACCGTGGCTTACTTATTAAGAACGCTGGTGAATAGAGGAATCTTTCCTCGAATTAAAAAATAGTACTGATTCATATTGAATGTAGTGGGTAAATTATCACCTATTAACGTATAAATATATAACAATTACTAACTCTTAAGTACACTTTCATTTCGTCATTGTGAAATTCTTTATAATAATGATTACGATGTCGGTATGTTAGTAACTAATTATCGCGATCGAGTAGATAATTGCATTCAAATCGCTTTATGTAATGTACTTAGTGACTTTGTAATTTTTTTTCTGTATTAAAAACTCTGCCCCAATTTTAAGATAGACATATCTTGTGTTATAAGGGCGTTTTACATTGATAAATTTCACGTGGACAAAAGCCCAAATCCGGAACAATTATTTTTAGTTCGTACAGAAACATACCCGGGCTGGGATCAAACCCATGATCTTCGATTTCGAAGCTAAAAGCTTAACATCTGCGCTAAACGGTCATCAAATATACACACATTTTGGTACTGCATAAAATTCTCAGCATTTGTCCTTTTTCAATAAAACTGCGCTAAAACTGTATCGGATGATAAAAATGTATCCGAGAAATTAATAATCGCATGAATATTGTTTACAACTATCATAATTAGAGATCAAACGAAATTGTCGTCATGATTCATTTATGATCCAAACAGTCCCCGGTAATGATAACATCACTGACGCGATTCGGCCCATGGCGCATCATCAAGGCACGCTCTTTCCGGTACAAAATTTCGTATCTAAAATTAAGACATAAATTACTTTAAGGTCTCCAATGAAAAAAAAAAGCCGTAACCCCGCACATAACGCGATAGTCACGCTTTGCATTCATTTTACAACGTGTCGCTTTAACGAATGACATCTTTTTTATTTGGTCGATTATACCGGTACGCTTTTTGTTACTGCCCACATTAGAACGGACCGAGACATGTTGATGCATTAATACAACGGAAACGTAATCATACCTCATGTGCTTGTGTACTATGTAATACACTTGATGCTAAAGAAGAGATGCTAAATTATGTTTGTGATGATTAATTTAATAATCAATGGCAATAGCGGTCATCAACTGATAGAAGTTACGCAATAATTCATTAAATTTTGTCGATTGTATTATGTATTAAATACCTTTTAGCTGTATGTTAAACGTTTCCTATACTAGTAGATTTACCTCTATAGGGAAGCATAAAAGTTAATGTATATAAATTTAAACAAAATGTAAGATAGCTTTAGTATTTGACTTAACGATAGTTATTAAGAACTCCACATTTGTGGCGAAGATATTATTTAACTAATACAATACTACTACAGTAACGTGATAAATTTCATTGGTTTCAGAAATCTAAATGTAAATCTTCCTTCTATCTAACGTTTAGAATGTAACTCTATAAAATGCAAAATTTGGGTATCCTACAATAAAGTATCAATGACTTTCTAAAAACTAAGGTTGTACAATACTCTGCCAATCTCTCGTAAGTTTACGACTCACGTTATACGTTAGGCCCCTTCTGCTCGTCGGCTTATTGAATTTTAGCCCCTTCGTTGCTGTGCACCCACCCGCTGTGTTTCTATATGAACACTTATATTTATTTACATTCGGTTCATTTAACAGCACACTCGAGTGTGCTCAAGCCCTCGACTTGCATATTGATTTCAATACGTGACTAGGTACATAAAACATATATACTAGAAAAACTAGAAGCCCTTTTTTGTATTCAATGCATCATTAATATCATTATCACCCTATAAGATACGCTCTTGTGTTATTTAAAAGTAAAACTTAACAGATTTACATGCAATTTCTTTTCTTTGTTATTATTAAACTAAAGACGAGACGATTAAGATGCACGCCTGCTTTTAATCGATTCACATTTCCATACTAAAACAATGCTTTATGTAGCTCTGCGCTTATCGACCAGATGATAATTCTTTACCAGTGATTACACTCGAAATATTGTTCTTCAAACCGTTTCAGTAGTGCTATCACGACACTCCTTGTCAAAATAAATCGCAATGGTTAGGTCCTTCACCTGACGGACTTTGCACGGAAATAAAACTACAACTTTCTAAAGATAAACCGTAGGACTCATCATGTAATAAACCATTTTTACTAACGAGCGTATTGAAATGTTATACGGTCGTAAATTAAAGGATTCGTAAAATGATTTTAAGCAAATGTCAATCGAACGAATTATTTTTTATAATTCTTATTTTTTAATTTAATTATACACCCGTATTTGAAAATAACTGATGTAAAACGTTATTATTTTAATAAATATCCTTCCCATTTTGGGTCCTTTCAACATAGTGGCGTAAAAATAAGTGGTTAAATCCAAATATTGTTTGCTAATCAAAATCAATCAATTAAACTTCATTAAAAGACAAAAAGCTGTTTGTCTATTTATGCATTTTCGGTTTGGCTTATACACGTTACAAACACAAATACTTATTGTAAACTGTTTTTGTTTTTCTAAACTTCACACAATGG
>DWHQ01000505.1:0-13686 GCA_018247955.1 Eurytides marcellus marcellus | reverse complement strand
TTTAGACTAGTTTACTGAGGCTGATAAACGGTCTCGTTGCGTCGACGGGAAAAACGTCAACGACTCACCACTAGTGTAAGTGCTGCCATCTGTTGACGATTTTAAACTTGAGTCCATATTGCAAGGCACGTTCGCTTTGAGTTTACGCCATATGTCAAATTTAAAAATATAGGTATCCGTTGGACTTCGAATCGTTGATGTGTTCAGAGTATTTCTGTGCTTTATTTTTTTTACATCGTTTTGGAGTTCTAAAATAACTAAGACACAGAAGATTTATATTAGTTGGAATAGGGGAATCGTCACGGGACGTCAAATTCGTGAGATAGTAAAGGTAAATAAAACAACGAATGTTTTCAAATATATTAGGTATCGATACACAAGGACCAAATGAAGGAAGTAGCATAAAAAATATATATCAAAAATTTCAAAATCTCCTGGGTCACGGAGTTAATGAAAATTCAGAAAAAGGAGAAATGCTTTCAGCTCGAGGAGCTTCGGCATCGGATGATACTTTTACAACTTCTTTATCGGCTTTTCAATCAATGGGAGATCTCATGGCGATGTCGCCGAAAAATTCAAAGGAGCTCTTGGAACATCCAGACGTAACCGACGACTTATTAACTGGGGCAGACTTCGATAGCATTTGCGACGTAACTATGCAAGAGATTCCAACGACTGATGATGTGTTTATAGACGCGAACAGCCTCGACTATCTTGTGAAATGCGCAGAATCGAATCGTAATCAAACATTTATCGACAGGGGAAAGGAGAGCCTGTTCGTTAAATTTGATCCATTGTATGCCAAACAAAAATTGACTTTATTAAACAGTAACTGTACAGATTCTGCAGAGAACTCTGAATGTGATGTTGGATACGAAACTGGTAGCACAACGTCAACCACGGACATTCATGTTGCTACGCCGAAGCATTCAGTATCAATGGGAGCAATTTTAACTAAGGAGAAACCAATGCAAGTTGTTCCCCCAGTTGTAAGTACTGAAATTCCTAAAATAAGTACTTCCAACACAAGATCTACTCCAGCTTTAATTCGCAGCGTATCTGCCATTTTAACTCCTAGCAGAGTTGCCACTGAAAGATTAATAAGCATCTCGGGAAACACTCCCCCAACAGCAGCCCCACGAAGTCCTCGTTATACTAATTACAACAACCAGGAAGTTGATCGCTTACAATCTCTTAGGGTTATTCTACAAAAACAAGATCAGGAAGTATTGCAACTGAGACAAGAGAACAGGGAACTGAGATCTTCTATGCAAGATTTAGAACACAAACATTCTCGGACAGTGGAGGAACTAGAATCTAAAATAAAAAAATTAAAAAGTGAAAATGATATCTTAAGTGACCGAGAAAATAAATTATTACAGCAAATCAGTGACAAAACTTTGAATAATAAACAGATGAGTATTGTGATGGAGGAATATGAAAAAACCATATCATCATTGATTGGTGAACAACAAAGGGAAAGGATCCAGTCCCAGGAAAGTACTGAAAGACTTATTTTGGAAAGGGATCAAGCGTTAAACCATCTTGCCAGTATGGAAAGTTCTTTTAATGATCTACTTGCTAAGTATGAAAAGTGTAAAAGTGTTATCATGGACACAAAAGATAGAGAAAAAATATTTGAAGAGAAAATTTTAGAGTATGAAAGTGGTATAAAGAAATATGAAGAGCTGTACAATAATTTAAAGATGGTCACATCTGAAAACTTAGAAAAAGCAAATGAAACATTGGAAAATATAAAGAAAAATTATAATATGGAAATAACAAAGTTAAATGCCATAATAAAGAAACATGAGATTTCAATATCATCACTTCAAGAATCCTTAGTTCAAAAAACTAGGGATAATGAAGAGTTAACAAGAATATGTGACCAACTTATAAATGAAGTGCGTTAAAAATATGACAATTATTTAGGTATTATTTGGGCAGGTTTCTTATACATATATCTTAATTAAGGCCTTCTTGTTACAATTGATACTAATTTGGTATTACACTGACTGATTATAGTGGTTTTAGTTCACACATTTTGTTAATAATTTTACATTGAAATACAAATTTGATTACTGCTTTCTAGTTTGTACACTTTTGGGCTTCAAAATTGTCTGCAGTTTTTTCTGTAGCTTTCCCTGTTAATAATTCTTTAACAAAAAATTACAATTTTTTTTTTTAAATTCTATTGCTTCATTATTGCTGGTCCATTCTTTTTTTAAATTGTGGAAATATATAAATAAAAGTGTTATTCTATGCTAAATTTCAGATATATTAATGGTGCTTTGTTTAACATTGTAATGTGCGTCTAATGCTAGTATATCTATGAATCTCATGCTTTATTATGTATTATTTTAATCTTGTTAGTATTGTTGTACCTTTATTTGTATTAAATGCCACTTGACATATAAACCTATTATATAATTTTTGTGACATTTATAAAATTAAAATTGTTAAAAGCGGACTGTATTTTTATTTCACATTTAAATCCTTTAAAATGTTTCTTTTTTTTTAAGTAGGGAAGGATATTAAAATTCAATAGTCATTCAACATTACTTTTTGTAGTTACCCTGATGTTTTTCCCATTTTAAATTAATATTTAAGGATTCATGGATTTTTGATTTGATTCAATTAAATTCATAGACATGAATATTATTAATTGTTGCATTTGAGGTTTATAATTCTTTTTTTTCTTTCAATGTTTTGCATGCTTTTATATGTACCAAGTAAATTTAAAAACAAATTAAATATTTGTATATTCTAAATTATAAAGAGGTACTTGGTTGTAGTACATTAGCACACAGATATAGGTGTCTTATATGCATTGTGACGTCAGATTTACAACATACACAGATATTCTGAAATAATTGATGTGTATAATTATTTCTTAAAAGTATTTCTTAATTTTTTTTCCTTTCGAATTTGCTACATGCTGTTACTAAATAAAGAAGAGATCTTTAATTAACACAGGGTAGAGCGCCGAAGTATAAATATTACTTAAAGCTAAAGATTAGAGATTAAAAGTTTAAATTCTGTTGATAATTTACGTAAAACACACATTACAAAATTTAAGGTGAAACTGATCTCCTTTGGTGCTTCAATGAACAGAGCGTCTTAGATAAGTTTGTGGCGACGAGCGACAGCGACCATAATGAGGGATACAGTACTTGCAGTTTCGACATGAGCCCAGCAGGTCGAGCAAATTTTCACGGCTGCCTCGACGTCAGGGTGCCTAAAGATGGTCGAATTAAAAAGGCGGGATATTGCGCCATACGATCGAAAAGAGTCAGGGTAAATTTTTATACCATTTTTTTAAATATTACAATTTAACCACATAGATACATACATTAAAAATTGTAAAAACAATTATGTTCAAATCTGACAAGGGTAGTTGGTAAATAGTATGGTGTTTTACGGAATGAACAGCTCGGTTGCTCTGGTCCGTGCATGAGTTAGAATTTTGGGAGCCACAATCAAAAAATTATCACGAATAAATACCAATATTCGGTTCCTTAATTCTTACGTGAGAATTCAATGGCGAATATTAAAATAGATTAACTGTTGAATGTACGGTGTAATGTTTTTGTAATTATAACTTTTTTATGTTAATATTTTTAAAGAATTATTAGAATTTCTATTTCATACAAGA
The DNA here is from genome assembly GCA_018247955.1 of Eurytides marcellus marcellus. Lineage (NCBI taxonomy): Eukaryota > Metazoa > Arthropoda > Insecta > Lepidoptera > Papilionidae > Eurytides > Eurytides marcellus. The sequence continues at coordinate 10,031 of DWHQ01000505.1, read as the reverse complement.
CAAATTAAACGTTACCATAAAGTTACTTTTTCATTTATCTATAATTGTATAATATCCAGGGTGACTGGGGGAAAAAGCCTAAAGGCATTAAATTCGCGTTTGTAATCTTTTTATAAGGAATGGAATAATATATGTTTATTTATTTACACTTTAATGCAAATTTAAAGTGTAAATAAATAAATATATATCATTCCATTTGATTGTTTCGTTTTCTACGCAACCTGTAACGAAAAAATTACGATCGCTTGGTTCGTTGCCGGGTTGAAGAATAACCGTGCTACTGTTGAAAGTTAAAAATATATAAACATGGTGCCCTACAAACTAACGCTCGTATTTTAAAAATAAGGAAGTGAAAAATATTTTCGGTTCTATTTCGCAATGAATGTACGAGAGAGCGAGTTTATAAATATTGTTTAATTCCCACATCCGAATGAAATATGTTATTTGCCTCTTATTGCAATAAAACTTATTTTTGTTTGGATTTTGTAGGATGTCATGTAGCGCTAGTAGAAAAATACAACTAGTATATCCAACATAAAATTTTTACATTACTTATACAGAAGTAAGTTTGTTTTTTATTTTTTGCGAAAAATACTTTTTTTTCGTTTAAAGTACAAATACATAATACCAAATCGCATGTTCTACGTAAACAATAACGTGTAAATAAGTATACGTCGAATGACACTCAACGTTAATTTAATATGATTTATATAAAAAGTGTATTTCATCAAGTAGTTCTGATTAGACAATTCAATTAAAAAATAGGGTTACATTTTTTGTTTTTCAGAAATCTTTCAAACGGAACGCGACTTACGATTGGAATCTATATAACACAGTAGTGTTAAAAGTCAGAGGTGACGGCAGGACCTACCTTCTAAACATATCCTGTGAAGGATATTATGACATTACTTGGAATGATATCTATCATTACGCATTATATACCAGAGGTGGGCCATATTGGCAGATTGCCAAGGTACGTTTCAAAGCTTTATTTTACATATTATATATAATAGTAATTGAGGATCGCATATCCACCACAACTATATTCCATAGTCGTCGATTGTTTTTAGCAGCTATGACAATCGCCCGCAAAGGAATTATATATAGCGGTGCAAAGGATGTCTATCTAAAAGTATTTATAGATTGTCTTTGACTGGCTCGTTAGAGTAGTGTTTAGTACTTCAAACTCCAAAGTCGAAGGTTGTGCGTTCAATTCTCACCCAGGACAAAATATTTGTGAGAGAAGTATTTGTCCTGTGTTCGGGTGTTAACTATCTATATAAGTATGCATTTAAAATATCAGTCGTCTAGTTACCATAGGCGACAGGCTCTGTTTGATTTGGGATCAGGCGGCCGTGCATGATATGTCTCTTGATATTTATTATTATTATATTTTTAACCCTAAATTTCACATCCACAAGAGACATGTTAAGATCTTCGTTTCGTGACAGCGTACATAGATACACGTTCGCATTGTCATGCACTATTTTAAGTACGAAGGATGTATAAAATATGTTTCATATACAAGTTTTATGTATTTTAAGCGAAACTTTTTAAAATTTTTGAAATGTCGTGTTTTGGCGAGAATCCATAGTAACATAGTGCAGTGTTGTCGTTTAGAATTCTCGTAGGGTTCAGTGAACTTTTATGCTACGGCTTCCATCAAGCGCTTGCTAATTTTACTACCGATGCGGCTGTTGGATAGTCCGTAAATATTTTCATTTATTTTATTATCATTTGTAATGTATTTTACTATTATGTTTTATTACATGAACATTTTTTTTAAAAGAAACGAGCAAATAATACGCCTATTGCTAATCGACACATTGTATAGTATTTGGAAATGCCCGATAAAAATGCAAAACCGCTTGATTTTGCACTGCGCTCGTCAGCCAGCAATGTCAATACCAGTTAGCCGTAATGGAATAGGAATCTTTATGCCTTGTTACTACGCTGAGAACATTGCCCTTCAAATCGGAACTCACTAACCCTTACGCATTATTTAAACATTGCACATGAATACATCGATAGTGTTTGAGTTTTAAATATTTAAAATAGTTATATTTTATAGTGTTAGTAGTATTTTACTGCTGATAAGTGAGTTATAATTATAACATTCCTTACTCGTTTTCTACTATGTGGATAACGTTTTGTGTTTCCTAATATGCTGCGCTTAGCTCCAGAATAATTAGATTTTCTCTTTTGGGCTTTCTACATATAAAAATATGAGTGTAACTTCATAAATTTAGTATTTTCACCTTTTAAAGATATTTTTCTGAAATTGAGCTTCATGCGTGCAATTTGGCATAATACTTATTATGGGACATAAATAACAAAATGACCAAATATATAGGATTTTTTCGCTAGTTTGCTTTATTTTTGGGTTTGGGAATAATACGTTATGCGATTGGGATGCAGGCTGCATTGTTTCTTTTGATTCAAGATCAATTTCTTCTCGTATGTTATTTTTGACATATCCTAAAAATATTTTTTTTGTTAATTGCCTGGCGGTAATATTTGGAGTAGTTTTATTAATTCGTGTTTTAGTGTATATCCTTTCGCTGTATTTGGACCTTTGTTTAAGACAATGGCTTAATGGTTTAAGGACTCGCATTAAAGCGTAATTAAAAATTAAATAACTAAAATAAACTAGTAAAATGTTTGAAGCTATATTAACACTAGAACTACCCTGAATGACCGGTTGTATCAATTATTCGCAAGATTATCACAACGAAGTTTTATAGTCCCTAGGACTGACAAAGAAATCATCACCCCATTATTTAGCTTCCATAGTTTTAACTAACATAGTTTTTAACATAGTTTTAACTAAATAAAATTTTTAAAAGATAAAAAAAACTATATTTTCTAGAATTGATTTTTAAATTATAAATAGTAAAAAAACATTCGAACTAAATCAAGAGTCACCGACGTTTAATTTTGTGAAAGAAAGGTTTTTTTACAAAATCAGGATATCCAGATTTTTTTTTCCTGATTTTTACAGGAAATGCGTTATTACTTCGGAAAATAATAACTAAAATAGTTTTGAATATTTAAGAATCAACTCCCGTGGTCAGTTAAAACGGGACTATCTAAAGATTAGTTATATTCGTAAATGCAAAACTACAATGCTTGTACTTCAAATATCATTCTATTAACTTAAATATCATTAATAGTATCCGGTGTGTAAATATGAGGAATAAGCAACAAATTATGCCAAATTATTTAAAATTAAAGCACACAGAATATAACGAACAAACAAACGATTAACGTTTAGACAAATTAGCTATTAAATATAATTATCGTTTGTTTTGTTCGTATTCCATCGTTTTGGTTTTGAATAATTCAGTGTTTGAAAGCTTTACTTGATTACATTTATCATAATCTCTTTTGAGTACTCAATTTTGACATTTCGATTGGAAGTAGATTACTGTGAAAAGGTTTATTATTACAGATACCATTTTCTAAGTTTGTATTGGGATCGAAAGGACGAATACAAGATAAACAAAACAGATTCAGATTTGACAAAGTAACACACTTCGGAATAACGTGCGGGGACAAGATAAATGGTCCATTTAATCTCGAGATTGAGTATATTGGTAAGAACGCAATCATGACCATTTTTAAGGAGATAAAGTGAGAACTCTATCATTTGTTCTTCAATGATAATATCAGTTCTATATTGAGCGACTCGCTTCCTCTCATCAAGAGATATAAGATCATATAGCATATCATATAGCTATAGCATCTTATGTCTCTGGATATAATCAGCCCAGTAATATCTCTGGAAACATTTTTTTGTTTCTTAAATACGCAGGTGCAAGCGCGTGGTAAATCAGCACATAAATTGTTAATTATAAATTAACAAATCCATTGGTGCCAGCACCGGGGCTTAAACTCAGGTTGCTCGAGTATATTGAAATAAAAGCGAGCGCCCGGACACTGAAATTCTTGTATTGATTTAAAAAAAAAAACAATTTATGTTGCAGGTTTGGAATTTGATCCGACTCATAATGAGGAGTTTGCTTATGAAATGTACAAAACTGATAAATATATAGTTGGAGTGTAATTTTAAATGTAGCTAACATTTCATAACATCAAAATAATAAAGCTCTTACATAAATTACTTTTTTTTTAATGTTAATCCCTACATTTTTTTTGTACAGCGGTGGGAATAAAACTGCAATTTTCATGCACCTGTGTCTGCATAAACACTTTGCACTATAATATTTCTCCCGTCGATGGTTAATATTTGTAGATTGGTCGTTGTGAGCTAATTTTATCATTATTTATCAAATCTCACAGTTATCCCTGGTTATATGCTGGAAAAGGATTTCCTCTTTGATTCTTAATTTTTAGTCTAAAAAGCCTTACATAAACAATTTAAATAGCTTGTTATTGCGCCTGAGGAAGTATGGGATATAGAAGAAACTTGCATGTCCAAGACTGCTATACTATAACATTATTTAGAATTCACCAGTACATAGTGGAGCCTCGTGACAAATTATGTGATTACAGAATATTTTAGCCTAAATAGGAGATACTCGTATCTGTTCGAATGTTACAACTTTATTAAATTTTAAAATTATCAAAATCATTTGGAAACCAATTTCAAACACTCCATAATATCCGCTTATATCGTTCAGAGGTCAACCTAAAATACTTGCAGAAAAATGTTATATACAGATACAGTGAATTAAGTAAATCAATAAATATAAATGCGTAAAAGAATTTGTTGATTTGCTTTTCTTTCATGTAGGCATAGATACATTTGCAGAGAGATTTACATAGGCTATTTTTCATCCGGGAAAGTTCCAAAAAAGAGAAAAAATGGTTCAAATCAAAATCAATGTAAGCGAAGCCAAATCTGGATTTATTATAAATCTAAAAATATTTTTCAGTTTATGCTTTTTTTATACTTCCTCTATTATAGTGGTTCGATCTTACGGTCTAACGCGCCTAGGTTTGGGTATGGGAAGGGGACCTGTCCCCCGCTTGTCCACCATGGTGTTACTAGAGCGTGACCGGTAGTAAACACTGGTGCGCTCTAGCTTGCGGATAGCATCGGCACTACTTTAGCAGCACCTCCTCACATCCGATGCCTTTAGAGACCAGGGATTTCTCCGGCTTTGGATTTGAGTGGTGCTGGGGTTTACTTGCACTGGTTCACTATTCCTGCAGCAGTAGTAGCAGCAGTGCGGTACCGCTTGGGCGAGCGCCACTCGGAAAGGGCACCACTGAAATTCCGGACTTATATATCTTAAAAATACTTTTCTGTAATTATATCTATGATATATATGATTAAATGAATATATGGTAAATTAACACTTGATATTATTAATTAGAAGTTACATTAGTACATTTCATTAAAAGCGAGTACCGGAAAATTGAACTAGCACAATTCACTAGTATTAGATTCAGTGTCTGGACGTGTATATTCGTAGCTTATTAATGTCGTTACGAATGCAGTACTTCAATCGCTGAATTAATAACTGCCTTAAATAATTTATTGTTGATTATTTCTTTAAAGCAAGAAAGGCATGGTAACAAGAGAAATTGGATTATTTTAGTATGAAAAAATATCAGATTATCAATTAGTGGGTTATTTTTTATTTAAACCCTTTAACATTCTATGTATTCATTCGATTAAATTAAAATAACGATGGTTATTATTTAATCTTTAGCAGTATGTACTACCAAAGATAACTTCTTTGTTACTGCAACAGATTTCTTCATCTGGACGGCAAAAATAAACTTATATCTATGGATTCTGCCATCTGTGGACAGGACTGATGTCATCCATGCGACGAATACTTAATTTTTATTTCAATGTTTATTACCTCAGTGTTTGTAGATATTGAATTAGATTTTATATAAGCCTGTGAAATTTTCGTAATCTGAAAAGTGTGAGAACTTTAACAATTTTGTGTAAACAAAGTGAATGCTTCCTATCCATACAATGGTATAATACTTTTTGTACAATTCAGTTCTCAATGCGTGGGATGTCTATAATTTTATAATTAATATCGATATATGTTGCCGGTAAGTAACTTTTATTGAGTCATAAATTTTAAAGATAAACCGATTGACGTATACCTTGTTTTCATTGAATGACTAAGCCTTTCTGCCCTTGAATTCAATAATTTACTGTTTCAATTTCAGGAGACGATGTCTCCACATGTTATCCAAAAACTGTAGATTTTGGAAAAAGTCGAGACAGTGCATAGTACGATGTCAAGTACGGAGCAAAGTATATTGAACTCAATGCAACAATTGTCAGTGCAATCTAGTAATAGTGGTCCTCCTGAGAAACCAACTCAAGTTGTTACCCCAGCTATTAACAGAAGCCAACCGTCTTCTGCATCAAAAATAACACCAGTTAAATCAAGCACTGTTTCTCCTGCAATAGCAACAATTGACCGTCTCTTAAGCCTGGGTGCAAGTGTGCCACCACCACCTCCTGTTATAACTAGAGCTGCTTCCGACATGGACCCTCATACAATGGAACAGCTTCGTGCTGTTAAGGAAATGTTAACAACCCAAGAAGAGGAAGCTCAAAACTTACGGGATATAAACAGGGAACTTAGGGAACGTCTTGAAGAATGTGAAACTAAGATTAAAAAATTGAATGAACAAAATGAAGAATATGCAGAAAAAGAGAAAACTCTTTCACAGCGTGTAGCAGAAAAAGTTAGAAATAATAAACAAATGAGTGTAGTCATGGAGGAATATGAGCGTACAATATCCTCTCTCATTGGTGAAAGGGAGGCAGAAACCAAACGGTGGACAGATGAAAGGTCTACACTGCTTAGGGAAAGGGATGAGGCAGCAGCTCATTTAGCATCAATGGAACATGCTTTTAATGATGTGCATACTAAATATGAGAGATGTAAAGTTATAATTCAAGGTTATAAAAGTAATGAAGAAACTTTAAAAAGAACAGTGGAAGAGAATAATGATGCTATACAGAAATTGGAAGCTAGATATGAAACATTAAGACAACATGCAATGCAGCAACTGAATAAAGCTAATGCAGAACTTGATTCAGTAAAAAAAGCTCACCAAGCAGAAATTCTTAAGCTGAATGCTATGTTGAAGAAGAGTGAAGTGCATGCTTCTTCATTACAAGAATCTTTAGCACAGAAAATAAAAGATAATGAAGAACTCACAGCCATTTGTGATGAGCTTATCAATAAGGTTGGTTAACAAATAGTACATAATACACATTGACTATACTCATTACATTTTCATTTACCTTACATGCATTTGTAATTGCATGCTAAATATTAGACTAACTATATAAAAATATGTTATCTTACAAATGTGAGCTAATACTGCTTAATTACTTACATAGAAAGTACTAATATGGCCACCAAAACTTTGTCATATTTTTATTTATTTTCAACAATTTGTGCAATCAACATGTGTCAGTGTTTCTTTATTGTACAATAACATAATTTTAAGTTTTTATGTAATGCGACTTTTAATTCTTGTTGATGTCTTATGTTATAATAAATAACTGTTGGAGAACCATTGGTGCTGATAACTTAAAGTTAATGTATCCAACATGAGTATTATTTTTCATTGGTTATACATATATATCTGCTTCCATATGAAATGTTTGCTAAAGTTTGTTACATTAATTTTCATATTGTACAACAAAAATAAAACTTGTAATGCAAATAGTGTTTATAAATATTTCATAAATATTATATAAAGAAACTGTCCATTCATTGTTTTACTTCGTTTTTTTAGTGTTTTCTCGTTTATTAAGGATAATGGTTTCATATAATTTTGTCTGACTGCACCTCCTGCTAGTATTTAAATATTGTTTAATATAAAGCATACAAGGATTTGTAAGAGCTACTATAACACTAGCTGCCATAATAATTATGTTTTATAATTTTATATAAAAAGATAGGATAGTATACATATATATCCTTTTATATTTATTTAATTTTTTTTATGTATCATTTACAATACCAATCACTTTAGCGCTAGGTAAAAGTAAGGCATCAGTATGTATTTTAGAGTAGTACCTATGATTATAAAAGTCATGATAATAAAATTGTAACTGGTTTTACCCTTCTAGTCTCCCATTTATTAGTAAGCCATTATGATTATTAAACAAATGAAACATGATAGTGGTTTCCTAGTTATGGCAAGAGAATTGATGCAATGAATCATTAATTTGTTTTATCCCTTCTGAAAGCTACCGCTTATTGAATACAAGCTATTGCCAATAAATTAATGATGCATCTATTACTATACCAAAAATAAAATACATAGAAATTATGTATTGAATATTTATAAACATTTAATTTATTAACATTAAAAAAATCAGTAGTGTGTGTGCCTTTACAGAGATTAAACTCCACCATCCATTTAGTCCACTTTGTAATGATGAAAACTTTTATTACATAATTTTCATAACTGTAACATTCATTAGTTAAAAACTTAGATTTAATATATTTGGTGTCCATTAAATAAATAGCATCAGAATCTGTAAGTCATTGATAAATCAAAAATAATTAAGATCTCATTGGGTAAATTGACCTTTAAACCATAATTAATGTTTTATTTGGGTTACTTCTAATCATTTAGAACAACATGTATTTTGTATTCTTACTCATTGCTCTTAATTTACATCCATATCATCATTGTATTTATTCTAATTTTGAAACATGACAATTGGTTTACTTGAATTGGTTCATTATACTAAAAGCAAACACAAAATGTGTTCAACATTCCACATTATTATTTTTATAGCTCTTTTGTATGAAAAAATGTTATTCTGATTTAAAACAATAAAGTTTATTTCTTGTTCCTCAATTATATCATATCAGTTTTCAACAATCTTACTGATATATTCTGAAATATTCACAAAAATTGGCAAACTCGTTTGTATGTTAAGTTATTCTTTTATTTACCCTTAGTATAATTTTGTATCATATTCATATTTTTTTATGATTTCAATATTTTTACTGTTTATTCATGTGAATAGAATGAGGAAATAAATTGATCAATATTTTGTATTTAATTATTGTATCCTTGGTCCTCATTTATAACTTTCCCACCTAATTTATACCATTTAAGATGATTGGTTGTGGTTGTGCTATCTATAGGCTTACTGCAAGTGTGCCATTAAGAATGTTAACATATTGACTGTCGCTTCTCAATATGTGTATGGAAATGTTATGTATGTACGCCTTTTTTAGAGCCGCATAGGCTAAAAGCAACAACGTCAATTAAGATAATATAAGATACGTCTTTTTATGGGCAATGTATGCGTTTTTACAATACGATTCCAGAAAGCTCCTACTGCTAAATTAAAAAAAAAGGTAATAGTTAAATGTTTGTGTGTGAAGTTAAATGGTTGGAAATGATGTGATCGCCTCCAGGCTATTTCAAGATTCAAATTATACATAATTTAAAAAAAATAGAGTTAAAGTCCCGCTGAGTTTCTTTCGCCTGTTCTTTTCAGGACCGAGGCATTTTTACCGAACAGGTAGTAGAATCAATGGATGTCAAAAACGAATTGTAAACCAATCCAACTTTGAATAAAGAATTTTGACTTTGACTTTATAGTAAGGTTGAAAGGGCAATGTTTCCAGAAATTTTAATATGCATAGATATTGCCATTTTATACCACCAGCTAGCGCAAAGTTAGGCGTTGTTGTAAATTCTGGGAGACCTTATATTGCTGTGAGCAAACGAGTTGATAGACGCCCACATCCGCATACACACCCTAAATTCAAAGCACAGTACAGCAGTGTTAGTGTATCCCTGAATTAGGTTATTATAGTGTGATCCGATGAAGCTTTATAGAGCCGCATAGGCTGAAAGCATCAACGTCAGTCAAGATAAGAGGTTATTATAGAAAGAGACCCCCTCTGTAGCTGACTTCCACGATATTATGGTTAAAGATGGATGTTGCTTCTTAGCAAGTTTTAAGTGCACCGCTTGCTAAGTCTTCATCTTTCTTTAAATCAAATCAAATCCAAGTATGCACTGTGTGTCTATCACTGATTTAA
>DWHQ01000504.1:0-13693 GCA_018247955.1 Eurytides marcellus marcellus | reverse complement strand
CCCCCCTCCCCCGCGCGCCGACCGCGCTCCTCCCCTCCCGGCCGGATGCGATCAATGGCCCTTTCAATTAAAAGTTTCTCTCCCCGTGCCTGCCCCGTTTGCGCGCCGCGCCTCGTCGCTTTTGTTCCAACAACTCTCGATCCCTCTGTGATCACTCTTTTTTTTCTCTCTCCGCCGAGTTACATTAAAAGGATCCACTTTTTTACTCGCTCAAAGAGAGGCAAGGGTTGGGTTATGTGGGTTACAAGTTGAAAAATTACCACGTGAGCGTTTATAGAGCACGTGGGTGGGTGGTTAGAGTCGTCCGGAAGTTTTGGGAGGTTTGTTGTTGTTGATATTTAGTAATGAAGGGTGTCGTACGTAAGTCCTTGGGCAGTTTATGGTTTAGTTCAAACTAAACTTTTAGTTCAAACTGTACATGTTGTTATTATGTTTTTATTCTAGTTCTGTGTTTTGGGTTATTATGCCTATTTTAATTTTGCATATAATGAGTTAGTGTCTATCATAAGTTTTTATGTGTGGATAAAGTTTATATGTAGAATTTCTTATAGCGAACATCTACTTTATTTTTACGTTTTCTGCGGGAAAATTTTACGACTCCTATGAGACATTTTTGCTTTACATATTTTGCCTCATTGACAGCCCCGAAAACTTGCCAAACTACCTTTAATAAAAAATGTCTCCGATCGCGGCAGCAATCATTACTTGTGCCGCTTTACTAAGTTACCTTCAATATTGTAGGGTTTTAGAAAAGACGCGATTATGTTGTCCAATACGAATAATTATGATGTGGTTATTTTTGTATGTTATCGTTACGACTGTTGGTCGGTAATCGCGTGTAACTTATAAACGACTTACATATTGAGGTCATATTTACACAATATCATAGCTTTTTATTAAAAATGGTGCCGCTTTGAATAAATTTTAAGAAATTAGCTTTATTTCTGCCTAAACATACTCGGTAGAAGTATAGGACTTATTTCCTAGGAAATAGATAAAAAAGTAGTTTTGGCTTAATTAAGGTACTCCAAGGTATACAGTGTGACTACCCAGCTATTTCAAAGCTACAATACTTTTTATTAATTACCTTGTAACAGGAGGGCACCGTTAAGGTGAAAAAAAAAATTCTAATGTTGTAATATCTTTAGGTAATTTATGTGTAGTAATTGCCTAAAAGCCTACGATACATAAAGTTTTCCATGTTACAATATTTATTTTATAATATAAATATTGACTTTATTGATGTTAAGTGATCACCGTCGTCTGTGCCCACGTCGTTACTATTACATTGCCAAATTTTATTTTGGCTACAAACTAATCTCTTATCAGATAAAATGCCAAAGTAATATTACTTCTTAATTTCGTCAGTTTTATAAAAAAGCTATCGCCCTACAACTGGAACTATAAAAAAAATATTATTCCGTTTGCTGTACTAAAGATTATTCTCATTGCAATTCATAATTTAGATAAAGGACTAAATAACACGTTATAGTAACATCGATATGTTTTTATCTATTTACTTCTCGCTTAAACGCTTCTCCCTAACATTGTGTATGAGCGATGTTACGAGTCGAATAATCTTAGTTAATGGTTGGTTGCAACGTCGCTTCAGGAATAGATTTGCATTAATGAATAAGTACTGAACGTTATATAGAATTTTATAGATATCGTTACAAGTTTATACCTTTAAACATTCGAACGTTATAACAATAATTGTTATTTATTGGTAGAACTCTCGCATAGTTCGCCTGGAGTGATACAATTGCATTGCCAGATATTTCACAGCCAAGCTGTAATATGTAAGCACTGCTCCATGCTCCGGTGTCAATGGCCAAGGGATATACCATCTTACATCTCTCGGGGATGAGCGCAGTGTAGGGTTGAACAGAGTTTAACTTGTGGAGTTAAAAATACTGTCTAGCTCTGTATTGCTACCGACTATCACTTGTATCATAAAGAAAACCGTTTTAAGTCGGTAGTGAATAACTTTTGTAAAATTATTAAAATGCTCTTATGTTCTTTTTCATGCCTTAATATCTGAACAGAATTTGGGTCTAGTAAAGGCTAAAATAATTTCGATGAAATGTGAAGAGCCTTTTCTGTCTATTGATAAATGATCTGAGACCTTAAGTTAATCCAGTCTCGTTCTCTTCGGCCAGCCAAGTTCAATAATGGAGTGCCTTTTTATTATTGAACTTGGCCGTTAACTTTGAAAATTCGATTCCATCATGCATCAATCGGAATACGTTATATCAAGATAGATACGTTTTTATCAGTTACTTGTTTGTGGAATGAGACCGATACAAAGTTTTGGCGATTGATTTAGTTTCACAAGCGGAACGGTAGTGTGAAACGTCCTATTATGAAGGGCTCTCGAGCGAAGTCTGCGACAATTTTGGTACGCGGAAACAATGAAAACCGTGCTTGTGATATCGAGAAACATTGTCGCCTTCATCCCGGTCTTTATGGACCGTAAAATATTACGTCGATCCCCCGTGCGACTGTAACCCGGGCGATAAAAATATGCCGCCGCCGTCTGGTCGTAAACTGCTATACGGTATTTATTGTAGTTGGTTGATATATTAAGATTAAACTACGAGTTTTGAAGACGGGCTAGTACCTACTACTCGACGACGTTGCATTTTATGTCTTGCCGAATGGAGGTATATAGTAAAAAGCAATAGTTTTCCCTTTCGAATGTTCGTTATGGGCTTTTATTTAGCTCACGCGTACAACATCTAAGTACGTAGATATATGCATGTAACAGTAAGTTATATTTTTGATAGTAAAGAAAGAACTGTTTTATTTAACGTAAACTAGCAGGTATATCTTTCGATGCCACGCAAAAAACAAGTTTTACGTTTTCATGCGTCAGAAACTTTGGCGGGCGGCCGCAAAATACGTCATAAATTCTCATCACGGTGATTTGAATGGCTTACAAACATACAGATATTCATTTTAATTTATTAAGAAGAGACCAGACTTTCGTAAGATTTAATTTATTTCGATCCACGAACATGAAGCGAGTGAAGAAAAGGAAAACTTGGCATTGTATAAAAATTTATGTTGTTTACGTTTGCAGCTTGATATGAATAATATAGGGAAAAATATTTTATTCAAAGTAACTTCGCCACTTTCGGTGAAAACTTCTCGCCGGTGGCATTGTTCCAAGAAGTTTTTCCTAGATAGAGCGAGCACTCATAAATAATGCGACGACCTCCGAATGCCATCGCCTACGTAAAGATGACCGTTCACGAAAACATGCAATCGGATTTACGTATACGTAAAAATAGTATCGTTTACATAAGAATCGAACAATCTGCGCTATTACAAGTATCCATGGGCTGCAGTGATCGCTTACCATCAGGTGAGCTGCTTGCTCGTTTGTGGCTAACAAAAAAATCCCAATTAGCTTTGAGTGTCTTCAGAGCAAGAGATTACTTTTTCAGTGCTTTTACCGCCTAAGACTACGTCGCAACTTCCGTAGGGTGAAGTTAGTTTATGGAGACAGTAGTTTAGCACTAAGACGCAAGATAAGATTATGTTTTCTAAATCAATTTAGGTTGGCAAACACACCATTGACACTTTTTATAGAGTTTAGTGAGGAGACGAGCTAGGTGGACTTTTGATGGTAAGCAACTCTCCTGTCAGTAACAATACTATGCCGCCTAATTTTTGCAATGAACTAAAATGCTGCAAAATAATATCACCTGAAACCTCAGAAATATAAGATAGAGGTCAGCTTCTATGCACAGAAATTTCTTTGAAAACCTTCAAACCAGAACACAGAATTAGTGTTATAAGGGTCGATGGATGTTGAAACAAAGAACTGCTTGCTCAGTGCATACCTTTTTCTAATAGTAATTCACACGTTTACAAATAAGGTGTCTAACGTCCATTCTCGTTTGTTTCAGGTGTTAAGTGCGAGGTTGTTGTGAGTGCGCCCGTTCGCGGTCGCTGCTGTCTGTCCTCTCTGTGCTTTTGGGCCGGCGGTGCGTGCGGGAGTGCTGTGCGTTTGTTAGTGCGGTGCGCGACAGTGTGGTACTTGTGCGTGCGTCCGTGGTGGCGCCGACGCGAGCGTCAAGTCAATGCCGGTGCGCCGATGGAGCGGTGATCGCGGCCTGACTACGTCACAAGAGCAGCGCTGGTTAGTACGACCCCCTCTCCCCTCCCCCTCTTTATATTATGTTACTAGGTCCAAACTGCCCAGAGCTTCTTCACTTCTAGAGCACTTCTATACGAGCGACTGAATGGTCGAAAACTCATTCTTTTCTACCATTTTTTAAAACAATGTTGAATCTAAATAGTATTATAACAACAAAGCCAGAAGACTGACAAATGCATTGCCAGGGATGTTTTTTAGAGTGTATTTTTCAACAGCGTAATAGGCATTTTGAATATTCAACTTGATTTAAATATTTTTCTAATATTAGTTTTTGTAGTATGATGATTTATCGTTGTGTAGGTAATGAATTAGTGAAGCTTTGCGCTTACTGTACAATATTTTTTTTTTTTCTAAGGTAATGCTTAAATAATTCTCAAGACATAAGATATGTCTTATATTGACCAAGCAATAACTACAACCTCACATAAGAGCGATAAATACCTCATAAAGTTGTATTTTTGCCGATTATTACGGTGAGTGAAGTAACAATAAAAAGTAAATTAGTTTGTGTTAATTTAAATAATTCCTTGAAGTATTATTTAATAGAGAATACATTCGAAATCCAAGTTTGATTCATCGTTTTTGAAGACGTAGACAAAAGACATGAATAAATTAGAGAAAGTTTATTTCGGCACTTTGTTTTACTCTTTATGAAGTTTTTCGAAAAGTTCTTGTCTAACTCTTAAATTTATTTTTGAGTATCAGGTTTGAATAAGGTGAATTTTATTCTTTATGCAACTATAATCAACTATGAATTGTTTTTGAACCCCACGAGTTTAAAGCTGCTCACACGCACATCCGGATGTCACCATATATCCGGATGTACCATATCATATATCCGGATATATGTTATGGTACGTCTCTTTGCTCAGTTATAACGTTACAAACCTTGGATAATAGTAGTACTTACACATTGCTTCTAAATGGCATGGAAGTGCTTCTACCCCAGTCGGACTCTACTAAAATACTAATATGAGTACAATGTAATGTACATTACATGTTTTAAAGATTCGCAATAAATAAATAAAGATAAACAGTGTCATTGTAATCAAAGCATGCATGAAAACTTAGTATAGAGCCAAGTAATTTATAACACATTCATACTTTTGTATAACGTATTTAGAAACATTCCTTAGATTTCGTTCCATGTAATGTGACATGGCATTAGAATTATTTATTTTGCCTTAAAAATGCCGTGCTAGAGATAAGTTACTGCTCTTATACAGAGAGAATGCTTACAAAATGATCCCTTACCCTTAACAGCTCGTAGACATATATTAAGTGTAAAATATCTCTTTGCTCTATGTGTGTATATACTTTTTGAAAAGAAATGTTATTTTTAGTTACAATTTACAAGTATCATAACTTTAGTCTATATATGTATAATATTTTATGTTCGTTATTGGGCGCTATATTCCAAGTTCTAGTCGTTGAACATCAAGTTATTTGTGTCTTAGTTTATTGTAAAGAAAGTATTACAGTTGATCGCAAATTTTTTATTTACCAATTCATTAAACCGTAATAAAAATGTAAAATATGTATTGTTGAAATTAGAAAAGATTTTGTTGTATAAGCTAATATCCAATTCTATCCATATGATACAAAATACGTAATACGAGTAGCATAGCATTACCAAGGTTACGCTTTAACATATGTTCTACGGAAATATTTGCAAATTTATCTTTAGCTTTATTAGTTTTAAATCTTCTGCCTCTTCACTAACCAGTCATACCCTTGAACTTTGAAACATCACATGTTGTGCGGCCAACTTTGACAGGTTCACGGTCGCCCGTCGCAAATGTGAGTCTAATTCTTTATATGTTGGAAGGTCGTTCGGTGTTAACAATTTGTTGTTGCGTTATTGCTTTTATTTGGTATTTCTTACATTTGCAATTGTAGGTGACTTGCTGGTTAAGGTTGATGGAAATATAGGCTGCCACATAGAAAACGTTAGATAGGATTTGATTGTATTTAGATTTAAAGCGGTTAGGGAAATTCGATACCTACGTTTGTGTCATTTTTGTGTTGGACAATGCTATCCCCTGATGTATGTAGTGTTTACATAATTGCGCAATTTTTAAGAACGATATGTTGTAAAAACACGTGAATAAGACATCGTGAGTGTACCCGAACCAGTTATACATATTTGTGTCTTAATTAACTATACCAAAAACAGAAATTAATATTTTTTTTCAAAATTTGCACGTCTAACAAGCTTTATGTACACGTGGCAGTTGCCAAGTTATAAAGTACAATTTGCTGCCAAACCACTGCTCTTCTCTGTGGATTACGTTGTCGCTCATAAATCATCGCTTGGGGAGTGCTTTATTAATCTTCCTCGACACAGTCAAATAATTCCCAAATAACAATCGATTTTCTACTCTAGCGATGTAAAATATTTTCGACTTTGTTATATTATATATCTTCCTATTATATACAACGTTATATTATGCGGCATTGTGTTATCGAAAAAAAAAACGTATAATAGAATTCAAGAGTTTCTTTTCGATCAAAATTTGATTCACATATAACAAAATTAAGTTAATTAACACTTACGAGGGAAAGTTGTTATAAACTGTGACTCAAAGCAGTGTATTATGATTTTAAAAAAAACTGATAAGTTTTAAGCAACTAAAAAATTTTATTTGTCTGCGTCGAAAGTTTAAGTGGAGAGAAAAGATGGGCCTCTGGTCATTAAGATGCTACTCGTGAAGTTACAGACATCAATCATTGAGAGGGGCGGTGCTGTGTCACAGCAATGCAGAGGTTGTCACTTACCATGAGGTGACCGTGGGGTCAAATTAGCTTTCATGTATTCGCAAAAAAAACCTACATTGCGGCGGGACCTTGGTGAATCTCTTGAAATGCCCGGATTAAGAGTAGCCAAAAGAAGAAAATAATTTCTTCGTATCAATAATATAATATATGATAAAATGTTGAAGTCTACAAGCAACAGATTGAGCATACTTATAAAAGAAATAAAATGTAATACGTCTATTATAATATTGAAGAATAATTTAAAGATCAAAGTATCTGGAAATAACTATTACTCTCCAATTACCATCTTTTTTTTCGTATCATAATATTATTTTTTATACCATAATAAAAAATTTAGAGGAATTAGAGATAAAATTACATAGATCTGATAAAGATATGTGAAGCCATATGTTAATTGTCTCGGCCCAAGCCGCTCCGGGAAGAGTTGATTTCTAAGCCTTATTTTTTAAATAGGTCAATTAAAAATGTCTCTGCTGTTTTCCCGACGACGGCGTAATTTCTTTAAAACGTACGCGGTGTCGCGATCGTGTCAGTTGATGATTTGTTTTCGACTGTACTTATATTTATTTGCGTCAGTTTTACGTGTAAGTTTGATGGATATATATCGCGTCTTATAAATTGTCAGGATTGAAGGTCATGATTGATTTGAATTGGTTCTCTGGTTTCTTATTTCTTTAATTTTTTTAAATATTTAAGTACCCAGTTGTAATCTGAAAAATGACCGCATTAGCGTAGTCATTTCGTCCAATTATCGTAATTATCGCATAACTTGTTTATGAATGATTTTTCTCTTCATAAAACTGAAAGAAAATCTAAAGTGGAAAGCATCAGTCATACTTTTTTTATTTAACAGAGTTAAAAAAAGGATTAATTTCGTGGAATCTGTATATGCGTTATTGGAAATGCAAAAAATATTTGTCTTTAATTTTTTTGTAATTGGAAAGTGGAAGAGCCCTTGCGGAATCCACTTGGGTTGGTTCCATTGCAGCATCAGTTAATCAAATGTGTAAGCACTCCTGTGTTCCGGTTTGGAGGGGAATATTGTCATCGTAATTATTGGGCTTATAGATCTCTATAATATAACATCTTAGCCAAGCAGGCGGCTTTTATGGTCGCTTACTATCAAACGCACAACTTGCTCGACTAGTCTCAATTTCCTAAAAAAATCATACGCTTGTGTGTATATGTATGTTTGTCCACGAATTTGTGGAAATAGTTCTCTGTGCTTAAGAATCTTTTAATAGGGGGAAATAACTATTTCAACAACATCGATCCAGTTGTTTATTCAGTAAGTGAGAAGTAATATATTTCAATAAATTAAATAACAGTTGGCAATTTTTGCTCATCTTTTTCGTTTTTTTTTAACGCGAAATAAGGCGGTTGAAGTCGGTACGTAACGTTTTGGCAAAATTAATTATTTGTATTTCATATAGCTCTATTTATCGTACTATTTTGCACATTTATTTCCGGTGTATGATGACATTATAGTCGTCTGAAATACTTAATACTGTAGTATGTATTGAGATAATTTCTAAAGTTCATAATAACAATTCTTGTTTGTTACTACAAGATTTAAGACTTGGCTATTGCAATAGAAGTATCTCGTTTAGTCATTGCTCATTGTGGATAAACAAAAACCTTGATTTAAACACGAATCTAATTGTGTAATTTTTAGACGAGGCATCGTTACGAGCAATACAAGGTCAATTCGTTTTTTTACACGTAATAGTTTATTTTCTTGACCATGCACTTGATTGTTTTTCACGTTTGATGAGTCACGTCTCGTCCAGTCTGCGGATCGTGTCTAGGTAAGAACAGCGCTTCGTGCAATTCAAAAATCTAGCACCTTATGGATTTTGTTCGCGTTTAATTTTGATTTTGTTTCGTGACGTTTCGAACACGAGATTGCTTATTCTCAAAAGTATAAGTGATATACACGGGTTGATGTATACACATGATTCGCATATAATGTAAGTTTTTTTGTGAAACGTTCATCATAGCACAGTGTTATGTGTTGAATTGCAGCCCTTCGAAACTTACCTTGATATTTAATGACGAGGCGGTCGTCACCCAAATATATGGGGTTAGTATATTATAGTTATGTTTCTTTTGGAAGATTAAGCGATGAGAAAAGAAAGTCGTGCGCCTGCTAGTAAGTGACACGCCTGCCCATAACAACACAGTGCCACACAGTACCTTCTTTGCCTTGCGCTACACTCTTCACACAGACACTTAACATGTTATATCCTATGTCCCATAATTACTTTAGCAACATCGCCGTTCAAAATAGGACACAGTGGCGCTTGAGCAATACTGCTTAACGGTAAAATAACTTGAATTGCCGTAGCACCCTAAGTGGTCGCTGTAAGAGTAAATGGGTAATGAGTAATCTTGTTGTAAATAAGTAATTTTTGTTCACTGCAATGTGTTTTGGGGTTTTCTTTAAAATTGTACCGTTTTACGAGTACGGTATAGTAATTATCTTCTCGAGTTGTAAAAAAGTTATTATAAAAACTAGTGAAGCAACATTCTCAACTTACATTCTTGCATGATTCTGTTTTTTAGCAAATGTTTCTTCGTCAATTGGGAATATACATATTTTCCGTAGAAGAGGTGTTATTACGAATTATCCTTGGTGAGATAGTTAAAGTTAGACATGATTGGCTCAATAATAACGACTCGTAAATAACCAGCAACTGTGCTCAATGTACAGGTGCATTAAAAGAGTGCAAGGATCAATGAAAAAGGAAATCGGTAATCTTTGCCCAGCCCCTCTTGGTAATGAGCGCAATGGTTCATGTGTAAAATCAATTCTGAACATCGTTGCGCAATTAACACGTCTCGTTTACATTACGCAAATGTCTGCAGCGGCACACGTCCGTAAGATATAAACTCACGCATCAGTTACGTGTGTAAATGCAAAACTCATCCGAAGGTCGCCCGAGTCACTGTGGCTTTGAGATAACATCACGGCGCACAACACCGTTTGATTGATTCGGCGAATTATTAGTTTCGAAATGCGAAAATAACTCAGGCGGTGATAAAATACACGTCTAAAGATCGCCATTTTTTAAGTCTTTTATCGACTTTAAAAATGGGCGTGTTATCGATTCTTCTGAACGTTCGTAAGTGTTACATCTTTAATTGTTAATCGATTTCGTCGGTTCCATCGTTACTGGAACTTGCACATGGAAAATACATTAGATAACTCATTAAAATCAAATATATTTTATATATATGGCGTTATATTGGTTGTCATTTAGCGTTTAGAGCTACCTAATAACCTTTTTTTTTATTTAAGACCTTAGGGTTCTCAAAGAGTTGGCATTCCAGAAAAGGTAAAGAAACCGGCGGGAATGCGCAAGCATAAATGTGTTTCGGTTTGAAGGGCAATGTTTCGAGTTAAATCACTGGTTAAATGGCTAGATTATCTTATATCTCAGGGTAACAAACTCAGCGTAAAGTTTGATACTATTTAGGTTGAAACACAGAGTGACCACCGGATACGCTCGTTTCATTAAAACTGATCTCAAAATACTGTTTGTTGCACTATGCAGCATTTCAATTATAGATGAGAACCGTTGTTCTACACGGGTGTTGCACATAAACTTCCACGATGGGCGGCAATGAATTAATATCAGTAAACATTCGCCATGTTAATGTATAAGAAATTAAGATAAACTATATTGCTCTCTTGATCTTTCGTCGGGCTCGAGTATTAACAGAAATGTAACAATGAACCTTGGCAAGTTATTCAAAGAACAAGAAACATCAATCAAAGCCAAATGCGGGTTCATGAAAGGATTTTGAAATAGATTCAACATTCGGAAACCGGTTTAATTAACGGAGTAGTTAATTGGGGCACAGATAAATCGTCTCGTATCTCTGCCGCAAGTATATTTTTAGAGTCTGTGCGTACGTGCGTCCTACGTATATTACAGTACGCGATAATGTTAATATAGCGCTGTGATACGAACGGCGCGGAACGCGATGTCGTTACAATATTGTAAACAAACATCGATAATGATGGCCCATTCAGCCCGTACTCGTTACCCGTTGGTATTTAGCGTCTATCCCGACGCCTTGTGTTCCCCTATAGCACATTCGAAAATCGCTCATCGACTTTTGATTGAAACTTTGAATTCGTATTGAAAACTAAATAGATTGTACTTTATTCATCCCAAGGAATAATTTTATTCAATGTAAATTGACCATGTTAGTTCTAAAAGAATCATTTGAGTGAAGGTGAGATTGTTAATAAAAAAAGTGGAGATAAAACAGAAACATACTAAAGCAGTAAAACATTGGGAGAAAGTAAAACGATGGCACTGAAAAAAACACCGTTCCGTAAACTAGTATTTCCACGAATTCGGTGATCCGATGAAGCTTTATAGAGCCGCATAGGCTAAAAGCATCAGCGTCAGTCAA
The DNA here is from genome assembly GCA_018247955.1 of Eurytides marcellus marcellus. Classification (NCBI taxonomy): domain Eukaryota; kingdom Metazoa; phylum Arthropoda; class Insecta; order Lepidoptera; family Papilionidae; genus Eurytides; species Eurytides marcellus. The sequence goes on along the minus strand of DWHQ01000504.1, from coordinate 2,322 downwards.
GATAAGATAAGAAGCCTTACATATTCCATATGCGATATTATAGGCCGGCCTCGGGATTTCAACAGCATTAAATTTGAGTCCGCTGCATCTGTGTTTTCTGTTTGTTTTGGCTATGTACCTGCATACAACTTGTATGATTGCCATTTATGTTTATAGCCTCAAGAAAAGTAAGCGGATTCTCGTTATAGAGAGAATGTTCAAACCGACTAGTAATTTCAGAAATAAGCAAGATTGAACATACGTACTCAATATTAATTGTTTACGACCTGTGTTTCAAGCCTTGTTAATATAGAATCCTCCATTACAATATACATTGTCACCGAAAATTTTCTTTTCTTTATAACAGTTCGTTAGAAAGTAGTCCTGCACTTCTCAAATGTATACTTTATAAACGATTATACCTTTTTGCATTAGAAACTCTACTTTCATTTCTGTATCTAGAAATTAAATCTCCATATAACAATCAAGTATTTTTTTAGGAAAGAAAGTGACGAGACGAATGAGTCATGCACCTGATGTTAAACTACACGCCTGCCCATAACAACACAATGCCACACAGATCTTGCTTGGTCCTACGGTGCGCTCGTCACCCATAGATTTTAGATGTTATATCTCTATGCCCAGCAAATTCTCTAGCAACATAGCCCTTCAAACCGGAACATACTAGTGTCCAAATACTGCTGATTGGCGCTTGTATTTCTGACAATTCATTGGCATCACCTCTGGTGGACCATGCAAGATTCCTTCTTCTTGGAACCTTACCCTTCACTTATTAATCCTTAGATCCTTGAATTATCAAATATCATCTATCTAATTACAATGATTAGGTAAAACTGTTGTAGTAAAAACAAAACAATCTAATATTTTGAAAATAGTATAAAAGACATCAACGACTGCATACACAACTGGAACTCTTATTTTCTTTATTAACAGTATGTTACAAAATGAATTAAACATACAATTTTAAATAACACTCGAAGAGGGTAATGAACTCACATGCTTAACATATTCAATTTTCTCGTCTTTTCACAAGCAATTCGTGAAATGACACATCGGAGACGTGCCGATTCTACATAAGCAGAGAAATTGTATGCAACAATGTCGAGAGTAGGAATGCAGATGTTATCCTCGATATTAATGTGACTGTCCGTGAAAGCATCGTAAATAAAAAGACAATTCGTAAATAGTGAAATGCAATTGAAGGCACTGTGCGCTGGCGGGCGGCGCGACGGAGCCGCGGCGCTAATGAAAATTTAAAGTAACCGATGCGGGCTCACTGTTTGGTCCAAGAGACTAACTGCTTTGCTGCATTCTTAATTTTTACCGCAACACACACCGCATCACACGTAAAAATTCAGTGGTAGCTAATATCCGAGCGATCGCATGTATTTCTATATACTCTTATCCTACATAAGTTTAACTACCGACGCTGGAAGCAATAAGATTGTGAAATTTAAATTCTCGACCTTTCGAATGTTTTAAGGGTGAGCTCGGATTCACTATGATTATTACGGTGGTAGCAGCTCCCGTTGCTGCTGAATGGGCTGGCTCGAACCGGTCAAAAAGTAAATTAATTTCATTTTAGTAATATATAGTATTCAACTACAAAAAAAATAAGACAAAATATACAGATTTAAGATGTGTATGTGAAGACCGCCTATTTCTACCTGTTTCCGTACAGATCTTTTACTTACTCGCGGAGTAAGAAGTCTACTAATATAAGTCGACTTTATACACCTGCAGGTGTTTAGCAGCTGCTATTTGACTTTAAAACACAAGTACAAACACACAATTTTGTCTATAAAAACGATAATCCTATTATTTACCTAGAAAAATTTATAATGTTTCTTTACTAAACTATGACTCGTATGTGCTTTAAAAGTCCCTTCCTGGCCCACAGCTATCACTTATAGACTCCTGAGGCCTGAAATTATCATATGAGTAGTTACTTTTGCATTTTTCAAGCAGCACAATGCTGTCACCTCGCTCGCCAGCATAGACAATTAGACTGCATTACACTTTTCAACTAACTGTTTCCTTCAAAAAGATGTCTTTCTTGCCAAATACAACTTATGGAAACTCAGCATAGGCTAATGCGCGTTCCACTGACGAGCAGCATTGGCTCAAAGTATGAATGGCAGTCTACAACATACAAGATATAAAAGTATCTTGTACAAACTGACAATTAAAAAAATTATAAATATTTTCAAGTTGGCGACAGAGTAACACGATCGCTTGAACATGAAGATGGCGGATGTCGGTCAATGTTGACAAGACGTCCGCCATCTATATCAGGCGTATCAGGCACCCACCTAAGCTTGA
>DWHQ01000503.1:0-13697 GCA_018247955.1 Eurytides marcellus marcellus | reverse complement strand
CCCTTGATGTTGCAGATGTCCATGGGCGGCGGCACTCCCTTACCATCAGGTGAGCCGCTTGCTCGTTTGCCTCCTAAACACGATAAAAAAAAAAAAAACTATAAATTTTGTAAGCATAATTTAGCTATTACAAACGTCTACTCTTTGTTGATAAATCTAATTAAAACGTAAAAAAAATCGGTTAATGATTTCTTCTTTTTACGCGGAAACTGCACACTATAAATGAAACATTAAAATAATGGTTTTAAAAATGGCGGTTTACAGTGATGACAGGACATCTGACCGTCCGACCGTCCCGTAACCAAGAACACTGTAGTGTTTGAAACGTAGAGAATTTTAAAATTAATATATAGTTAGATGAAAGTTCTTAATCAGTTTCGTATTAAGCATTACTTATATAACTTTATAATAAATTAATTAAATAGTCATAAATTATTAGTCATACGTTCGTATTTACGATATATGATATTAATATAAATATCCCCGTAAACTAAGGAAATCATAAAGCAAGACTTATAGTTGGGGTAAACCCTTTCCACGTCAAGCCCAACCTTTGGCCTTTCACTTACACAGAGCACGTCAGTAAATTCCGTGTGTCATTCTCAGTTTATTTAAACCCAATAAATATTTATCTACTTCGAGAAGGTCGTTCCATCAATAGGAACCGCCGGCACGACTGTCATAAGGGAATTTGCTGATGTATCGACGATTTAGAACTACGATGAGTGAACGCATGGGAAGTCAAAGTGTTTTAGGTGGAAATGCAGCTGTATTTCAAACTTATTACGAAATGATAAGCACTATATATAGTTTATATATGAGTTACTAAGTGTGAATGAACGGAACTCTCGGTTTTTTTCTTGTATTATACTTCCGTTATATTGTCAAAATTAAACTAACTAAATTTCCGGTTTTATTTGCTTTCGAATTCCCGATATTTCGGCCACAAAAATCCATAAATTAGTTAATTTTTCACAATGAACGGTATTACCGTTACTATATGAAATCATTCTTATGTTATAGATTAAAATTTCCTTCACATACATTGCACAGCACATAAAGAAAAAACAGGTTATTTTAAACGTTTCCGAGTATGTGTGCAAAACAATATTCACATTCAAAGAAAGCTTCATTAAGCAATATCCAATACTACGTCTCGACCGCGGGAATCCTCTCATATATTTTATTTTTATATAATTATGGCCATTTAATAAAAAAATGTCTTCTAATAAAATGAAATTTTACTGGGTATATTTTATTATTTTTAGAAGATTTCGGTTAATGCCCTTTTGCAATAATTAACTAATCTCACAGGCTGTACATTTCTCAAATATAACGTTAAAATGTATAAAAAAGGCATTTATTATATATTGATTATTTTTAATCCTGAAGCAGCAGGTCTTCGTCCGAACAATTCCTCTGAACACTCCTAATAGTATATTCTGGTAATGTATTGTGCGAGACAGTAGCACCGAGTTAAGTTCAAGGTTTGAATTAAAGGTTCCTCAGGTTTTTACCCCTTGACAATTAACAATGATTGAATGAAAGAGATAGAATAATAAAAAGATAAAACATGGCATTTATATTAGGAACCCCGTCTAAAACGCCAGGGTATAAGGTAAAAAACACGCCGCGAAAATTAAATAGAGCAGAAACGTAAAATCAAAAGCAAATGGCACACGGAGGCAGCCGCGCCGCAGCGGCACCGCTCTAACGTCGCCCCGTAATGCGTCGATCAGTCCGACCGGCGCGCAAGTATGCACAACAACACGCGATATGGCGCAAAACTTTGGTAATAACTGTACCGTAATCACCGGAAATATTCAATTACCAGTAAACGTTCGGCAGTTTCGCAAGCGAATATATGTAGGTATGCAACAATATCAACACGCCACACACTCCTCTCGCCGTGATGTTTTTACATACATTGCAACAACTTTCGCCACCGCTTCAATGAAGGCTTCGAGATGTAAATGAAATTAAAAAAAAAAAAACAGTTAAGTATCAATTAATAAGTATGATACAGTAATAATAACAAAAAACCGATATAATCAGTAAGTTACTTCCGTTTTAACAAAGTTTTGTGTCGTTACGCGGAGGAGCTTTATAATTGTTAGAGCAATAATAGCTTACATGTTTTTGTCAATTACAATGAGAGAAATTTGTTTGAGTAAATACGTATGGTGCTTAGAAAATGCCGGTGTAGTGTGAGGTAACCGAGACTATACGTCGACGGGCACCTGTCGTCGTCTGCACTGTTTCTGATGTTGTAATTCCACATGAGCAACTACCCTGGCCGTCATAACCACCGCCGTCTTAAAAAATATCATAGTAATAATTGTATCGCGGTGCTAAGTAAAGCATCGTTTAGTGAAGTAGCGACGGAATAGAAATAGTACTACTTGAGGGTGTAGCCGAGGCGTAGGGCGGATGCACGTGTGGCGAGCCAGGCCACGCAATGGGCTAGCGTACTGAAGCGCGGCTTGCACTTCCGACTCGCATTCATTGCCGCGCCATTCATACAAGCGCGTCATTCATTTAATTCAAGTTCATAACGCATGCCGGCACAAGCACGTGGGCCGGGAGCGCACTCGGCCGCGCCCCGCGCTCTGCTTATCGAAAACTTATAGTATCGATAAAGATATCAACGCTTTCACGGTTCCAAGAAAGCGTGAATACGCATTAAAAAGTTCGAATACGAGCTGTTGGCGCGAACGCCTCCGCGCGGCGAAGAATTCAATTCAACAACTGTTTCACTACTCGTATGGCCACACGGCAATTTCCGATACGTGAACGAGGCTCAGTCCCGGTACCTCGGTCCATCAAAGGCCGGTGTCATATCTGATCAGTATGATAACCGCGACTCATTCGACATTCAGAGACATTTTTTATACAATTGGCAATACATATACACTGGTGCTCTTGAGGCCCATGAACGACAGATAGAAGGCGAGAACTAATCGCCCGCTTGTCACCTCTTTAAAAAAAACAATCCGGCCTAATAAAACACGTGAAGGTCTAATTAAATGCGTCACAGAGACCGGATGCGATCGGCCGTATCGCGGGCGGTTACAAAGAGATCAGATCCGAGAGTGGCAAAGTAAGTGACGCGGGTCCGAGCGGGTGCGGCGCCGAGATGGTATCGCGCGGGCGCGCAGCACTTTTCTAACTTTTTGGTGTCGGCCGGGTCGAGGCGGGGGCGTATTGTGTGCAATTGCGGCACGCGAGGGCACCTAAGGCCGACGACCTACCCCGCCCCCCGCAACGCATAATCCGACAGCTACGGCGGGCCCGGCGCCTTTGTTGGCTACCGGCTTAATTGGTGCCCGTGGGTGGCTTATGACACGACAGGATTTAATCATAAAGGCGCCAAAAATTCTACCTGCCCGACCGGGACCGCGCCGACGACATTCCTATGTGGCGTTGCTCGATTAATGCCTATTGTTTGAGCGCGGACGCAGTGCGATCGCATCCCCGGAATTCGAGGATCTTTATAGAGACACCCCATATAAAAGAATATTAAAATGTTTGAAAATGCCCATTATTTAAGAGCAACGAGCGGCGGGCTTAATTAAAACGTATGCACTCAAACTCACTGACCCCAATTAAATTCGTGGAAGAGACTTCATTCTTCGTTGGGCGTTAATTAAGTACGCTAATATTTAATGAGAACACTCCCGCGGTCAACTACCTACCACATAAAATTTTTGCAATAACCAATTTAACACTTACTTCTCATTCTAGTAGGAAAATGTTATTTATGTCAATCATGCATAAAAATCATGCATAATTTAAAAAATAAATTAATTTTTATCCAGAAACAATAATTTCGATAGTACAACATATTTATACATGTATAATCTTTTCCTTGAAATTAAATTCTTTATATTGAAATGATTCATTCATTTGATCTCGCAATATAACATATCTTCAACAACATAACCTACTTTTTGAAAAAAGAGACCATGTTTAGTCATATTTTAAGACCATTAAAATCCAATTAACAAAACAAAAAAAAAACGAATAATACTGAGATAAAACAAAACCAGATTAATTATAAAATGGCGCGTCTGTTTTATCATTATATTCATATTAATAAGTATTTAAAATTGTGTAATAATCGGCAATATCATTTGGGTGTCGCCTTTAATTTTTTAAACATCGCAGTCATAAAAAATATATATTAAATACACACGAGGAAAAATTATTAGTACCTAGATTAAAACAATAATTCAAGACAAATGTGAATTAAGGCGATATCTTTCAATGTCTATTTCACGAATTTTTTTATCTGTGTTCGCTAGGCTGACGTAGAGGTAACTTTGACAGCCCAGAGCCGTATGAATCCATTCAAGGTTGCGCTTGGACGGCTGGTGCAGCGAGAGCGTTTGCTGGCTGCAATTTGAGTGTAATGCGCATGACGTGACGTCACTCGGCGGATCGTTTGTTACGGGCAGGCTCCGGGGCAATGAACCAGCAGCTGAATTGGACGCAAGTGTCCTGCGACGCATTGCGCGATGCCATAACGCGGCCCCCGGCAACGATTTACGACACAACACGTGACGCGATGCAATTTAACCGTAGCGTTAATAGCGCCTGCGCTTTTCTGCTATAGTTTTAGTTAAACAAAACTTTTAATGTACAAAATACTAATGTGGCTCAGATTTGAGTTTAAAGTCATGAACAAACAATAAAATGAAGTAGAAAAAGTCATAGTATAGGCTTATTATACCAGTATGGCGCGTAATAGGCGATAAGGCGCAAACACATTTCCATTCCGAACACGAAAGAAGCTCGTACACAAACAATCTCGTGCAATAACACGCATAAACATTCCAGAAATCAGGATTGATCTCGCGTAACGCGATTGTATTGCATACCTACTTGCGCTACGTTGCATGTGGAGCACCAATGCCGAGTGATCTACGTCACAGTTCTGGGCTTGGCAGTGGGCTTGTTTATCTCATAACATTACCGCAACTCGTCATCGCAAGATGCATATTGCAATAGGCACCGGCATTTTTACGGGCCTATGCGCGCGAATATTATAGCCTAAATCGATCTCCTCAATATTATACAGTAAGCTGTTAAGATTTTTTTAATTTATTGATAAAAAGGCAAAACTGAATTAATGGACTTGATTGGATATAACGTCGTTTATTTGCAAAGAAAAAGATGTTCGAACGTTACGGTCTTTTATGTTATGTTTGTGTATGTATACTTATATTTATGAAATAAAAAAATGGAAAAAAATTGCATTTGAAGTTAACAAAGCTGCGAAAAACGTTGTAAAAACACTTCTATCATTGAAACAGCTTGGTGTTAAGGTTTTGCATATATTGACATATTTGTTGTCAATCACTCTTCATAAACATATTTTGAAAAAAAAAATAAAAACAGCAAATTTTCAATCGATGGAAGTCACAATGTCATTGCAATAATATTTGATACTATGTGCTTTTAAGTATTAACTATCAATATACCCATAACCCTTTACATATCATAGCTCAACCTTTTGCTTCTCCACCCAACCGAACCAAAATTTTTTTTTAATGAAATTACCTTTACCTTTTTTACATAATTCGTGCGAACATTATGTTTTTCAGAAATTCGAAAGTAATGTGCTTTGTACATTTGATAAAACATTGCGATAAAAATGATATTTACATATGCTTTTGTCGATGTCTTAACTATCGTTATAGGAAGATTATTGTAAGTCACCTACTGTCACCACTGGTGATAAATTAAGTAATTAGTAATATCCGAAAAATTTTCTGCAATGTTATTCCGAACTTTAACTATTTAAATCTTTCCAGAGACATTTCTGCAATAAGGGTAAATCTAGATTACTTACTAACATAACAAAACTTTTTTAGTAAAATGTCCTCAACATGAATTTCCTACTCGATTTTATGGAGTCTCCTGGAGTATATTCAACGTTCAAAGCGATAATAACTAAAGGTAAGGTACCGAACGATCTTTGCAATAAACTCTTTACAGAAAAATTTTCAAAATCGATTACCAATTGACAGAGGAATCGGTAAAATCAGACGAATAGAAGACCTTCTGTTTTTTGAACTCAGTCAAAACTCAACTGGTTATAAGTCTTAGAAGTCTAACTAGCTTATTGAAGTAGGTTAGTCTCTGAATTTTCCTGAAATAATATAACCTTGTTATCCTTCGGATGCGGCTGATGGGTAATTTAAATTCATATCGAAAAATTACATTCCGTCTGGTCCGTCTTTGATGTTGGCAATAACCCGGCCAGGCGTCTGGCCGGAAAGCGTCCAGAATTTCCACATTTAATTTATACAGATGCATCGAATTATCTTCAATATTCGATTACTCAGAAACATAAATACGCGTACAACCCCAACAGTTATGTTAGCCTCTAGAGATATGTTATCGAGCAAAAATTATATATAAACGTTGTAATGTTCTAATTAATGTAACAAATTGAACATGTACAGGATTACTACAGGCGCCTTTGACACAATGCCGCCATCGGGTTACAAGATCATTTGATAAGCGTCGATCATACCGAAAATAAACTCATTCGTAATGCCTATTTTTATATTTTTTATTGCTCCACACTAATCTATGCAGATATGAAATTACTGTGGCGCTCATTACGTTTTTACACAGACATTCAGAGTCAGAATTCCCGGGAACTGTTCCAAAATTATTTCAATATCGTCGTAAGTCACGTCTACGTGGATGCGCCCGTGGGATTTTTCCTCATTTTTTAAAATAATGTTTGATGCAATTAGAATATAACTTATTACAGTTGTTGGATCTATGAGAAGTTGTTTGTCCGCTTTGCATGTGCGTTGTTTACGAAGCGAACTCTAATCTACTTTACCACAAACTCTAATCTGATTTATGAATAAAAAAAAATACAGAGCGATGAACGGTACTTGGATTGTAACTACAAGATCAAAGGGCAATCTTCGATAAACTGTTCCAATTCGCGATCAATTAATGATTGCATATGTGTTATAATATCATATATATAAGTATCTCCAGTATTCTCTGCCCGTGGCACTTCTCCACTTGCACAGAAGCTTACCACACACTCTTACCTAACACTTTAAAAATAATTATTACTGTTTGAACGTTCCCATTACTTTCTTACCCAAAAAGCAGAAATGCGAAAATATCTTACAATGTAATGTTTTGTTTTATTATCGTCGATTTCTATACATCGAATATATCGAAAAGAACCGTAGATATGACATCTAGCAATTATAAAATATAATTATTTGCTTTATCTATTAAGGCACACGGGCACCTTGTGTGTTACTCCAAAGAAATTTTATCGTTTCATCGTCTTCTCAATTTAGCCAATTTCTTATAACTTATCATTCGTACAACACATACTAAACTAACTCTAAAGAAAAGCATTTCAATTATAATGTTGTAGGATATAAATTACATAAAACGGTTTTGGAAGAGATGCTTTTGTTGTAGCCAAAGAAACAATACTGTTTGGGGTACTAAGCAAGAACATCACTCTAGACTACAGAAAATGTAGCTGTGACTGCGGTGTGGTGTTTGAAACGTTAATCCACTGTACATTTAATGGAAAGGCGTGATAAATAAATTGGTATTCAAGGTTTGGTTGGAATTCAATCAATTGCCTTTGGCACGTTTATTAAGACCTAAACAATTAATAGAATGCAATCAAGGACAAGATTATATATCTTCTTTCAGTACCTTCTACCATGTCCATTTTTACACACGTTACACGTAGTTATGAATACTGAAGGGAAAACGATGGTATTATATAGTCAGAATTTCCTATCGAATTGGGTAGTCGACAAATAAGAACTCCTTAAAAACAATAAATCTATAGTATCTAATAATTTTAATATTGGTTACACTGTATATTTGTTAATTGGTAAAACGAACATCTCGGGTACCTGATAAGAAACTAAATTACCTGTAATAACAAAACATCATTTTAGCTTAGTTAATTTCTGTTTAGATACTCAGCGCTTGTCATACGGTTATGTATCATGGTAAATCTCTTATTATAAGAGCCAATATATATATATTAAGAGACCAATTAACAAATATACAGTGTAACCAATATTAAAATTATTAGATACTATAGATTTATTGTTTTTAAGTAGTATCGCCAGAATTTTTCTAGGATCATTACTCCGGAGCATTGAGATGCTTGAATATTACCGCACTGCGGTAAAATATGTTATATACAACACAACACTGGCAATGGTGTGTTAATCCCTCAGGCAGACTGCAGATTGGTCCCACCACTGCCGTTGCTGTGATTAAAAATGTTAATAATTACTGAAGCGACAAAAAAAGATCGATTTTCATGCTGTCGAAGAAATGCAATCATATAGTACATTATCAATGACCGATATTATTATTAATAAATATTACTCGATGTCGTACGATTCTGCAATCTTATCCGGCCGCCATTATCGAGTAGTGTATTAATTATTATTACGTGAATTTTATCAAAAATTAAAATGTTTACAAACCTCTTTTAGGCTTTTTTTTCGTTGCGTTATATAATTTGAGATAATGACATATCACTCTCAATTCATATCCACGCGATCTTATCTAAATCATTAACTGGTAAAGTTTATATTCGTATCAGTTATTATTCTTTCGCATTGATAAATAATTTTCAGTCGGCCGCCTCCCATATCTATAATATTAAATGTATGTATATACATAAAGTATATACTTTGAATGAAATTATTTATCAAGGACAAACTACGGTTACAAATGACTTCACTTTCCGTCAACTTTCATTCATTTTACGGATCGGATTAAAGCCGTTGAGTGTTGCCAAAATATCTTAACGACAGTGCCAAAAACTATATTACCGAGAAGAGAAAAAAAATTGTCTTAGCCGTCTAGACGGTCCGCCGAGACGTGGCCGCTCGGGGAAACTTCCTCGTCTGAAAAATCTCTTTGCTGCCTTCCATATGGCATTGCTGTAGACTTTCAGTTGACAGGTTCAAATTTAGATACGCTTTGATATCTAGCAAGATGAAAGAAATACTGCGTAATCATATTCCTTTTTTTTTCTTGCACATAATTAAAATTTTCCACACCCGGCCTTAAACATAAAATAATTGAATTAAGACACAACAAATAATTTAAAGTAAAAAATTAAAAACATATTCGAATAATGATGATAATTTTAAAGATTTCCCTGGTGTATTTCCGAATTTATAAGTTCAATGCTTATGCTATTTTTGCGATAAATCCTGTGATTTAAAGAATCTTCGAAATCGGTTGACATTAACAAATATATCATAAACTTTTTTAAGAATCACAAACTTAATTAAGAAAAAGTTAATACAAAGACCTATATATATATCTATTAGTTTTTGAGAATTTTCCCTGATACCTGGGATTCAATCGCCAGATCATGACTTTGTGAAATTTGAACCACCTTAAGAGTATACCATTCAAACAAAAGAATATATTTTCAAATTGGTTTGCATTTGCGGAAATATTGGCAAAGATTCATAAAAAATTGATACACACGAAAATAGAACCTAATCATTTTCCGAAGTCGGTTAATTAATAACACCAACAAGTGTATGTTAAAAACAAATACGGATTTATACGATTTACTCCTTACATAACTCAGATTTTAACTTTAGTGAAATTTAAAGAAGCAGACATGACAAAAGCTACAAACTTTCATTCCACAACCAAAAAACCATTTGATACATAAAAAGAACAATAACATAGTAGGAATACTTCGACCAAATTGTGTGTAAAAGGATCCTTCGTTTTACACATCAAAGCTTTTTCTTTGTAAATTGGTAATTTTATTGAAGTTATTTTCATTTTCTGCATAGTTTTGCCAAGCCAAAATGCTGTTAACTCTGAAAAAGGTCTTTACAATTACTAAATCGTTTGTGTAAAACGGACCCTAGTCTGTAAGGGTAAAGTGTAAAGATTGATTATGTAAGAAAATAATCGCTTACCTTCAGCTAAGCCATATGTAAATTAGTTTTTCTTCATTAACAATACGAATATTTTACAGTAGAAGTCTCTATTTAACATAAGTACCTACTAATTTTTCGTAATACATATATAAATTTCACTGGATATTATTGACGCAGGTATATTTTTCTAGTTATTTAAAGTATAAAACATTTAATCGTTCCATCTCAAACTAAAAAAACCTACAGCCTGTACTATGCATCTTCATTCAAGATAGTTTAAACGTTGCTTATTAGTTTTCAATATGAAAACTAAATAGCTAATAAGCTAATAATAGAAAACTAATATAAAAATATTGCGACGGAAACTTTTTATTAAAAGATTAGATATAAAAATAGGAAGATATATACAGATAATTCTTTTAATATTTGAAGGATAAATATCAGTTTGACAATTCCGTAAAAATTTTATTATTGACTCTTCTAAACAAATGCTTATGTTTTTTTAAGTGATAACTTTTTGTGAAAGGGTAAACCGCTTCGTAACGTAACGCGTAATGGCGCCAGTCTGTATTTCAGTTGACAGGTTGACAGTAGGCAAGTTATACCTAAAACTATTGCCACTTTTGAAAGTTTTTGTAGAAAATAAAATCATTAAACAATTTAGATAATAATAGTTCAACCTAGCGTCCCGCGACGCAAACGTTTTTTTTTGTCTGTAATACATAAATTAAAACTGGAAATAAATATTAGAATAGGTTTAATGTCATCAGCCCAATATTTCTTATTTCATGTACATTTAGTAATTGGACAATTGATAAAAATAATTTTCTTACTACGCCTATAAATAGAAAATATACACACTTCATACATTCTTCATAATTTTAAATTCAAATTTATTATTTTTACAATCAATTTTTAATAATAGATTAAAGATCATATTTATAGCTTTACATATTCAAGACAAATGATTAAAAAATACAAAAAAAATATTTATATTATCAATTTAATATCGTTATATAGAATTTTATTACTATTTACTACTGTTTATAATACTTATATTTTTAATTAAAACTACACTTTTAAAAATTCCTTTTTAAACATTAAGGACTATAAAAAATATACACACAAACAAATATTCATGTATTATTCTATGTATATAACTAGAAGTTAAAACTGTCTACATGCAGCAGCGTAATTATTAATTATCATAATTTTTTTTGTTTCACTTACTTTAATATAAGTACTTATTTAAAATCTGCGTTTACGTAAACCAGTACCGCCATTATTTATAAAATATATCCAGTCCAATAAACGTTCAACAAAGTACATTCCCATTTTAATTACAAGGAATATTTACGCTTAGGCTTACCTACTATTGATCAATATAAAACAAATAGCTGATCAGTGTGTAAAAACGAACAATAAGTACTTTTATGATTTTTATGTAAAATATAACACTATTCCCACCTCCATTAATATTAAATGATTGACACTAATATAACCACAAGAAAAAGGTATATACTTATCACGAAAACTTACTCGTGATAAACTTCACGATTGCGTAAACATAATGTGACAATTTGTACAGCTTGTCAGATGCTACCTGACGTACTTTAATCTCAATGCAGTCTTTGGCCGATAAAATCGGATTATTTACACTATCGTACAACCGAAATAGACCACTCGAAAATCTCCTAACGTTTGTGTTGGTATTGAAAGGCCATCGGTCCTCTCACATGGCATTGTTTTTATTATCCAACATCGCGCCGGTATCGGGCTGATAAGGATTACGTGTATCAATACTGCTCCGTGGTCGCTGACGGCGCGCCTTGTTGTTATACCAACGTCCTCCAGTAAATGTTAGCGTTTGTACACTTCGATGGACTGTTACGTTAAATCGCCATTTACGCTGGTTTGCGTCCAAGTTAAGTTAACTGTGACAGAAACGGTGTCTGCGTTTGATGTATTTACATATTTTGGGCTGATGGTGTACACAGAGAAGACGATTAAGGGAAGAGTTGGACGATAGAGCAAGTCACTCACCGGCCGGCCGTGTGGTGCGCCTAGCGGGCTCGTCCTCTCGCAGGTCGGGCGCATGTCGGCGCGCGGTGACCGATGCCGGCGGGAGCACCAGCAGCGCGAGCAGCGCCAGCGCGGGCAGCATCTCGCCGCCCGCAGCCAGGATCGGCTAACAGCGTCACTACGCGAAACCACGGGGCGTACGGAGCGCAGCGTGCTGGAACGACAGCTCGCACGTCGTTGCGCCGCGACGACGGGGCCGAACTGAGCCGGTGCGGTGAGCCGAGCGATTTCCCGGCTCGCGGCGGGCGGGAGGCGGGCGCGCCCCTCGCGGAAAACGCGGGCGGGGAAAATTGCAGCGGCGCTATGACACCCGCCCGCCCCCGCCCGCCCCTACCTGCCGTGCACGCTCCCGCGCAATAACCAACCAACCAAAACGAAATCCCACTCAGCACCACAGTTCATGACATTTTTTGGACTTAACATCACGACATATTGTTCAACATAATATCAGTCTCTTATAATGTAGACCATAATCCCTAATAAAGGTGTAGCGAAATCTCTACTACATCAGAATCAACGGACAGTATTTAAGTTTATAATATCGGATCAAGCACTACAGTCACTACTTGTAATTCATAACATCAATGCGGTAAATCAGGTATGTTGTTTCTACATTAATTTTAAACATTTCACACTAGAGTCAAAAATTCGATAAAGTGCCCCCACATAATGCTATAAAAATAACAATCTAACCACCTACTTTTAACAGGACTAGTAAAAATTGGGCAATTCAGACTAGATTACTATAGAGCTTCGCCATTGCTTCGTATATGTCCAAATTGATTATTTAACGTTCATTTAAAAGTTGTAGGACAGTGTCCGATTGGGTTAGTACCACTGTAATGCCAGTTATTCCGTCACAAATTAGTATAGTACAAGCAGAATTAAAAAAAAAGCAGTTATGTCATGATTATTTCCGTAGGCCATAAGCAGGTTTGAACTCGTGCAATTCAAAATACGGTGTTATGTGCAAATGTGTGGTTTATCAACAGACGCATGACTTGCCCGTCTCGTCACTTTATAAATAATAGTATGTTTAAAGCGATACTTTCAAGGCAATAATTTACCATATAAATTAGCATACCTTATCATATACATTCGATTTACTGACGACATACAATAACGTCTAATAGAAAATTTTCGACCGGCTGTGTTTTATGAAAAATAATACAAACAGTAAATGAGACACACAATTTTGAGCGAGGCATCTTAGTAGATGAACAACATGCAACACGTTCTTTTAAAGTTTATTTAGGATATATAAAGATAAGGTTGAATCTTTTAGTTTTAATGGTAACTGTTTAATATGTTTCCAGCAAGATTAGCTCCATTGGTTTAACACTTAGCAAATCTTGCTGATAAACTAACGGTGACTAAATTAATGAATTCCTGCTCAGTCTTTTAAAAGAACACTTATCTAGTCACTGCTCCGAATACATATTAATACGTTCGGTGGCTTACTCGCACTAGATCGAAACCAGAAAACTTTTATGCAAAATAATCAGCAATCGTAGTCGTTAAATTTGCTTATTCCAATATGTATGTGCCAGTAAGCAAATAGTACAAGTATTCTAACAGTTTATGCTTTTCATAACTAATTCTATTTGGACTATAATCGAAAACGAACGTGTTGCCAGCAAGAAATATTTACAATTCGCGAATTTAATCACGACA